>JAOEHY010023766.1:0-17644 GCA_025447955.1 Psilopsiagon aurifrons
AACAAGTCCAGAGGAGGGCCACGAGGATGATCATGGGACTGGAGCAGCTCCTGTATGAAGATAGGATGAGAAAGTTGTGGCTGTTCAGCCTGGAGAAGAGAAGGCAGTGTGGAGACCTCATAGCAGCCTTCCGGTATCTGAAGGGGGTCTGTAGGAATGCTGGGGAGGGACTCTTCCTTAGTGACTGTGGTGATAGGACAAGGGGTACTGGGTTCAAACTTAAAAAGGGGAAGTTTAGATTGGATATGAGGAAGAAATTCTTTAATGTAAAGGTGGTGAGGCACTGGAATGGGTTTCCCAGTGAAGTTGTGAATGCTCCATCGCTGGCAGTGTTCAAGGCCAGGTTGGACAAAGCCTTGGGTGTCATGGTTCAGTCTGAGGTGTCCCTGCCCATGGCAGGGGGGTTGGAAATAGATGATCTTAAGGTCCTTTCCGACCCTAACTATTCTATGATTCTATAATTCTATTAAATAATTTTGAGACTACAACTGCCCATAATTCAGCTGAAACATAAATAATTTACAATTTTTCCTGATTATGCATGTAGGCCTTAAAGATATTAGGAAGGCATGAACTACAACTATTGCATTTAGCCTTCCTCACTCTGATCTGTTGTCAACATTAGCCATATAATAAGAAGTTACAAAATCAAGTGCAGTTCATTTGGGCTCAGCCATCAGGAAGAGCATATCATCAGCTGTTCTTCTGCAGTGAGGTGCCTGTTTGGAACTAAGAGGAAGGGCAAGAATGCCTATGAAAATATTTTTTCCTGGAGCAGAAATATGAAACAGTATATTAACCTGGTTTCTTACAAAAGATACAGTTCCTGACTGTGTTAAGGACATTCAATGGATACACCCTGTGACTGCACTTCTGTTCCCTCCTTTGTTATAATGCACAAACCTGATTGTTTCAAAGCATGTTTGGATTAAAAATCATAATTAATTGCTAATTTATATAAAGCTCTGTTTTGCCTATAGCTTTTTCCAGCGGTTATTCACTTTACTCAAATTTAAAGAAATTCTTGATTTGGCATTGGCTTTTCTTTTGCAACTCATTTCTTTAGGGGAAATAGAACCAAAGAAAATTTGTATCAAGGAAAACTGCTTTGTATTATCCAGTTGTGTGCATAATTCTCACTCAAGAGCAATATGTGAGGACCAAAGGGGGTTAGCAGAAAACGAGCAATCAGGGAAGGTACTTGAATCCTCTGACTGCAAGGAAATGGTAAATGGAATTTCCTTCGGAACAGCTGGGAGAGTATTCCATTTTGTTTTTTCAAAGGGGGATAACTGCACACATTTGAAGGGGAGCTGGAACATTCAGAAGTTAAGAAGCACTTGAGAAATCATATTCATGAATCTGAGGCCTGGCTCTTATCTTTGTGTCCTTGGACACTGCTGTTTAGTTACTTCACTCTCTTCCTTCTGCTATGAAAAATTAACTAAAGGATGAAAATGCTTTGGTCACCTCTTTCTGTCTCCTCATGCAGTGCATTCAGGGGAGATCTTACTTGGGAACAGTGGGGTTAGCTCCCACCAGAACTTTGTATCTTTTGCCTATGAGTTTTAATTCACTCCCACAAAAGCGTTAGAGCTGGCTCTGCCTGCAGGCATACTTGGCTGCATTTTCACCAGTGTGCTAACTCTTGAATCCCAGTAGTCCTTCCTCCCCTCATTACTCTAGTTTTCTCTTCTACAGCTGGTTTCAAAACTGCTGGATTATGCATAATGATATGAAGTCCTCCCTCCTGGAAAACTAGGTCATTGAGATGTAAAATGCATCTCTCCTTCACTTTTGAAAACACTACATGATGCAAAAGTTCAGCATGGTTACTTTACAATATTTGGTTGCATTGCACAGGGTGGAGGCTTGCATTTTTATTAGTCTTTACCTGCCTGTATCCTATTTGCACTTCCTTTTCTCTAACTCTAATTTGTTCTTAAAACAAGATTCACACTGATGTATATTTTCAGTGGTTTTGTCTATTTATTGTGCTTTTTAGAATAAATGATCTTTTGATCAATAGCAATACTTTCCAGTGACAGAATCCTCTCCACTCTAAATTGCCATCTGATGTTGCATGGATTGGAACTTCTTCACCTACAACATAAATACTTAACACCAGCCTCAACCTGTGCATGTTAAGGGGCTTTTCCTGTAAAGCTTATTAAATCATATAACTTGAGAAGCACAATAATTGTTCTGACAGTTCTGCTCTCTATCAGAGATAGCAAATTCCACCTTTTACATTCTTCAGCTTCCAAGAAAAAAATTAATAGTTAATAATATGGTAATTGTTATATGAGATATAATTGTATGGTCAATTTTTTCTGTCAGTGGCTGTTTTAAATGCAGTAGAAGAAATTCCAAGGAGCACCACAATATTCAGTTTAGAAATAGCCTAAGAAAAAGAAAACCTTCCTGCTAACTTCATAAATCTACAATTCATTTATGGCTTGCAAAATGAAAGACAATATATTCAGGAATTTAAAAATAATTAGTTGCGATAGGACATTCACAAAGAATTTAGTGAACCGTTCAGTAGCTTTTAACAGCTACATTGATGGGTCTTGCTCACAAATTAGTTTCTAGTAGTACCATAATTAAAGCTGTTCTTTCTAATCTGCAACTGAATGCTCAGCTAAAACGTGTTTTGTCATTCCTTAATTGTTATTGAAATTTTTTCTTTTGTTTATTTATATGATTTGTTAGCATATTTTTTTTCCTTTAGATCACTAACAGTCTTTCCCCACTGACAGCAGACTTCTACACAACCCGAACTCTTCTGTGATCTTCCCATCAGTTCTTTCTGCTTCATCTAGGGATTGTCTTATCTTAAGCATCTGCCTAATATAAAAAAAGGTATCCCTTGAAGAAAAGTTTTATGAAAGCATTCATTATTGTTCTGTAATCCTTGATCTTTGGCTATTTCAAGTGTAATAAAGGAAAATGGGGAAAAATGAGTGATGAATGTAAATTTAAGCTATGTTTACAGCTCAATATGCAGTCATCTGCACTTCAGAATGCTTTTGACTCATCTACCCCTACTCTGCAAGAAATTAACAGTAATGTTACTCCATGAACTGTTAGGCTTAACTGTGCCTTCAGAAATTTCTACTGCAAGTTGGATCAACCAGAATGGTGCTCTATTCGATACCTGTTACTTTGAAGAAATGGTATACATATCAGCAATCATCAACTGAAGGACTGCACTGTTATTGTTCCTGTACTAGAGGCAATAAAAATGATTGTACAGGAAGAAGAGAATATTTTAAGAGTATTTATAAAGTCTTAATGAAATTACATGGGTTTGAGCTTATTTTCAGGCGAATAATAAGTATATCTCCATCCAGATGAAATAGTATGAAAGAACTGATAGCCACTTCTCATTAAGTTGCTATCTAAATGTGCAGTGAAATCAGCTGTTCTAGCTTCAGTGAATTTTCACTTTTGCTGGGAAGCCTGACTTTGCTGAAACAACACAAGATAACGTTCTCTGCAACTTCATGGGAAAGGTTGTGTTATACAACATGGGAAATCTTGATATACATTACTGCTTTCATCAGCATAAATTGACATGCCTCTGAATCAGCAACCTAATACCATGACTATAAGTCTGTCTGAAGCTCATGCTCTAACCATAAGGATACAGATGCATATACGCTCTTGCCAAGTGGAAAATTTCATAGTGAAATCTATAAATTAAGAGTTAATTTTCACTTAAATACTTCTAAAATCTTGTTTAATTGTAATCTGTAATTAAAAAAATGTCAGTCTCAAATGTTACTACAAAATAAAACTGTTAAATAAAAAATAAAAAGCTCTGATCTGGCATACTCTATCAACACTATTTGCAGAGGATGGAAGGTTTGGCAGATAATGTTCACAAAATTGCTATGGAACCACCATCCTCATCTGCAGACTTTTCCAAGCTGAGTTGTCTCAATAATAAGCTACATACATTTAGACTGTTCATTGTCACCCAAGAAGTGACAGTTCAGAATTTATAAACCAGGTTATATTCATAATATAAAACTATAAATACGCTTATTGCAGAAAATGTTGTTTAACTGCAAAAATAAATTTTATCCTTTCCAACTAAGCATATTGGTAGAAACATAAACACAGTTTAATTTTGTATTGGGCAACATCCTTCATTACTCTGTTGACTGATAAATACATGCTATGTTGGAGCGTGCTACAGCTTCTAGCTGGATTCAACTGAATGTGAGGAGGTTTAGGTTGAAAAGGCATTAGAGTTACAATCTGTTCAACTACAGTATTTAATTTGTTGGGTTTACTCTTATAATTGTATCTTAGAAATAAATAAGATATACAAATAGGATAAATACATGATTTTAATTTTATTTTTTAAAGTATTCTACAATAAAATGATAAATAAATATATAAATAATACAAATAGAATTAATTCTCAGGGTAAATGCATCCCGAATATTTTCTTAGTAACTAGATCTCTGCATGGAGGGTGCCCCCTCCTGCAAGAAAAAGAAAACCCCTGGGTAGAGGGGAACCCTTCAAGGAACAAGGAGTCATGCTTCCAAAGTGCTGGAAATACACTTCTGGAAGTCCTAGAGATGACTATGGAGCTTTCTGTGACCTGAGTACAACCCTAGAGAAAGCTGTTCTGTAAGTATACATGAGAGACAGAGAGGTGCTTATTTATAAACCTGCTTCATTTTTACTTTATGTCTCTGGATATCCTATTATTTTACAAAGTTAAAACTGTTAGTTTATGTTCTGAGGAAATCCGATCTAAAGACTACTTGAAATTCTGTTCCATCTTAACTACTTCTGTCTTTTGCTTGTATATGTCACACAGATACAAAATATGCTGGCACCCAGCTTCAAAATAGCTTTCCCATTTTACAGATGAGACTGTCCTCCATTGTGGGTTACTATCAGGTAGGTAAGGAATGGGAAGGAAGAAAACATAGTTATCTTTTCTTCTAATCACTTATTATGACCACTCACTGGTTAGTTGCAAAATCACTGTATAATAAGTGTAATAGATTATACCACCATTATATTTCTGAAGTCATTAGTCGTTGCTATTAAATTAATTCAACAGCTCTTGGGTAACTAAGTTGTGTTAACTGCAAATGAATAAAATTGTTGCTCTGGAACACAGTCATTTATGGCCTCATGCTTAAAAAATCATACCAAAACCTAAGCACCAGATATCACCATAAACTTTAATGTTTTTATCCTTTGGTTCGGATCTTTTTTTGTAAGATTCAGCAGCTTTTCTACTAAAAAGGTGCCATTTATTTTTCAATGTTTTATTTATAGCAGTGGAACAGAAGAAAATAACAAGGAGAAGTGATACTATTGAAAAATAATTCCACAGAAATTCTGGAAGCAACCTCCTATCACAGTATCTCAGTAATTGCCTACAGGTCCAAATGAATTACAGAGCTTTTAAGTGACTTGCAATTCCAAAGTCCAGTAGCAAAAGAATTAATATCAATACCAACAAATGGGAGAAGTATAACACTGTAATTTGAACATTGGCTGAAAGAAGATAATTACAAGGTTCAGGAAACCAGGACTTGGAAATTAAATATGAAAAAAATTATTCAGGGGCAAAGCCAATCAGAATAAAACAGTTTATGGACTTGACGTGGGGCTGAATATTGACTGGGGGATTGGCCTATAAAACTTGTCTGAAAAATTATCGTTAATAATCCACATTCAGTGCCACATTTCTGATTTCAATAGTGAGTTGTTATGACTAAACATTAAGTTACAACACAGAGGACTGAGTTATCTATCTCTAAAGAGATAGCTTCACAGTTAGAGGAAAACTGGTACTATTTTGACAGACAATTGTGAAGTCCAGCATACTTGCCCTTAATGGGCTTAAATTTTTCATTCTGATTCCATATGTTGGGCATATACCATACTATGGAGAGACATCATATTCATAGATTCCTGTAAGGGTTTTCTTTCCTCAAACCTTCTTGTTTTTAAATGATTGGTTAAAATGCATTTACATATCTTTACAGTCCTAAGTATGCAGGCAACACTTATTTTTCTGCTGTATGAGACATCTCATTTCCATTGCTTAATGTCAGCCGAGGAATCAACTGGGTCTTGACATTTTTTCTTTGAGGTTGACAAAATATAGTGGCAATAAATAACATGCTTTCAGAACTAGAAACCTACTCAGTAGCAATACAGTGCTTTGTGTTAAACATTGAAAGAGCAAAACAATTTCAGATTTTTGCAAGGAATTCTGTACTTCACCAGTGGATGTTAGAACAATTGACCAATGCATACACACAGCACTTACTAAAATGTACCCCTGAAAAAGATCTATGCATGTGAACGTAATGGTGACTGAGATAAAGGGATGAATTTGGAATTGTCTTCTGAAGAATTAAGTTCACTATTTCCCCTTTGTTTCCTGCCTAAAAAACCTGTTCTGCACAAATTTGAGCACCTGCAAACTGATGTGCTTGTTTCTGTTCAACAGCCTCCTTTTACTAAACTGACACTTTTAAGCAAATACTTATTTGAGACCCACCTGTTCAATCTATTCCTGCCACCCAATTTAAAGCCAACATATGGTGGACTTTAAAAATGATCTGGTTTACATGGTGTTTAAAATCAAGAGTAACTGAATGTACACAAATTATTGATATCTGAAGAAGTGAAGTCTGAATTATTACTTACTCTTTCCCTCTAGATTTTCACTGTGTTTTGGTTCTAAATCTATTAAGCTCAGCATTCTGAGAGGACCTAAGTGAAAAAAAAAGATCTAGCTCCTTTCTAGGATGGTGTGAACTGAGCACAGAGCTAAACTCATGCATGAAAGCAGTAAACTTATTCTTTATCAATCAACTGTTTCTTTTTGTTAGACTTCATTTATCATTACAGCTTTAGCTATTGCTAAAATTCCCATTTATATTCTACCAAACTTTGTTACGTATGCAGTTCACAAGCTTGATATACAGGGGTTTACATAGATATTCTACCAAACTTTGTTACGTGTGCAGTTCACAAGCTTGATATACAGGGGTTTACATAGATACTGTTTTGTAGCAGCTATAACTTTGCAGATGTATGGGAATTATGCTGAACAGTTTCTGATGTAATTAAAATATTTCTAAAACTTTTTGTTGGCTACCTTTAGGTTTAACAGAAAAGGATTCAAAAATACCCTGACATTTTTCTGTCAAGAACAAAGTAGTACCAGCAAAAATTTCCAGTCCATGATCAGCCCAGGGCCAAAGCAGAACTAATGCCCCTACACAGTTACTGAGCATAAATTGCACTCCCTTAAGCTATGATAAAAGCAAGTTCAGTTGCCTGTTCTATTAGTAGGGATTGACAGTACCCTATCAACATTTCTTATGTGTGTCACTGAAGAAAGGTCTAGGATCATGTTTCTTCTCAGAGTGTTAATATTCCTTTCACTCAGATAATGTTTATATAATGGAGCATGTCAGAACTGAAGATGAAGAAGCTGCTATGGGCCTTGATCTGTGTGACCAAAACTTCTATGATCACAAACAAAATCATTCAAACAGAAGAAGGAAAATATGCTATTGCTAGATACTACCAATGTACTTGCTACGGAAAGATTGAAGCTGGAGTGAGAAAAGTTGAAAAGGTTGTGCTTTAATTCACACACAATTAAACCAACTTCTCTTTCAACTGATTCAGGGTAGACAGTTGTATGTACTCACCAATGACTTGGATGAATACCCCTATTACTGAGTCACTAAATGAAAAGCCAAAATTTTGTGGTCTGTCCTGTCTTCCTTCACTTTTATCATGTCTGAAAAGCAGTTCAAAAAATATGTATTTTCCTTTTCCCTTCATCTTCTAATAGCGTTTACTGAGTTTAGTAGTCAAACTGAACAAGTGCCACTTGTAGCACACATGCTGTTGGTGTTTTTAGAAGAGTTCACATTTTTTGACCCATCTGAGGGAGGCAATGTGTGCACATTAAAATAAGGCACTTGTTGCAGAAACAAAGCTGTTCCATTTGTAATAGAATGCTGCATCCAGCTGTTCGTTTATTGCAGCCTCATGCTGGAGCAAGAGATGGAATCAGCAGGCAGAGATAAGAATTGTATTTTTAAAAGATGGTGGTGGTTTTTGAATTGGAAAAGGGAAGAAATTAGTTATTAGTTTTCCCAGCTGTTCCTGTGCTAAATATTGGCATTAATTAGCTAGTTCAGAAATGCCGAGCAACTGAGCACAGGAGGTTCAGTCTAAGTGCTTTAAAGTGCTACCTAAAGGTTGACAGTGTTGTTCCTTTAGTCAGATAGGAGCCTTTAATGGGAATGCTCTAAAGCATGCTTAATGTTATGTATGTCTCTCAGTCTCTTGACTAAGAAAGGACTTTCTTGCTGCATGCTCTTTGGGGTTGGTTTGTTTGTTTGTTTTTCTTGTAACAGGTTGTCAGATTAATGATACTTAAGAACCCGTCTTCCTTTTTTGTGAAATTTTATATGAAAAATATAAAAAAAAATAAACTTCAGGTTTAGAACACTGAGGACATTAAGAAAATAGTACCTCTCTTTTGCCTCCATAATTCCAAGTACCTTAGTTGTTCTTAACATTAAAAATGTTTAGCTTTTTTTCCTCTGTAATTAGTTTTTAGAGGGGTTTTTTTCTTCTTCTTCCCTAATTATCATGAGCTGAATATCCAAACCAACAACTGTCACTGATCTGACTCTTACTAGATTACAGCAGAACTCCCTCTGACTGTTACTCTTAGAGTTTGCATTTGTTTTCAACAATATTCAACTGAGCAAAAGTCAGAACTATCAAGACAATTTATTTTTCTATTCCTGTCCTGAATTAAATAAATTTTTAACTGGTTGAAATGTCATTGTGACAACACAGATGGCAATATACAACCCAAGCTGCTTAGATGAAA
This sequence comes from Psilopsiagon aurifrons, assembly GCA_025447955.1. NCBI lineage: Eukaryota > Metazoa > Chordata > Aves > Psittaciformes > Psittacidae > Psilopsiagon > Psilopsiagon aurifrons. The sequence continues at coordinate 8,918 of JAOEHY010023766.1, forward strand.
TGCAAATAAAAGTTTAGCAAGTTATATACTGTTCCTAACTTTCTAGTGTTCATCTATAAATGATCTCATCAAGTTATGCAGGTGCATAAACCCTCAATATTAATAACTTCAGAGACTGATGAATTCTACTGCCCTTATTCAAGCTGCACGCAGCAGTTGTTTGGTTGCGATGACTTGTGGATCTAGCGCTGCTCCTGGGAGAACCACAGGGGTATTGCTTTGTTTTCACATGTCTTTACTGTTGTCATATTCAAGTATGCTGCTAACAAATGCCTTGGACTGAGGCACAAATACAAAGCAGGTAGATACTAGTAGCATTCTGCATCATAAGTAGGAAACTTGGATTTGCCCTTCCCAGAGATATAGGAAGTTATTTACCCATACCATTTGTGCTTCCTTTTGGGTGTTTTTGTTTGATTCTTTGGGTACCGTTTTTCCAGAAAGGACAAAATTTTCTTCTGCTCCCTTTGTTTTACCATCAGGAGTGGTCATATCGCCCTACAGATAGGGTGGTTGAAACTGGCCTTTGGTCGCCAGATGCATTATTTAAGGAAGAAACAGAAAGTTGTCATTTTCTGCAAAAATATCCAGCCCCCTTTAGTTTAATTTCTCCTGGCAGTAAGTGATACTAGGAAATAAGCCATTGGGGTAGTCATTATCAATTCATGCTGCTGCTTTCAATTTCTCTTAGGTTTTTTGTTGTTGTTGTTGTTTGTTTGTTTGTTTGTTTTCCTCAGAATACCACATAGTCTGCCTAACAATTATTTTATATTTGCTGCAGAGTGGGGCATTTTCATCAATGGTTCAATTAGAAGTGCAAACCTATAATTACTGTCTCCACTGCCAGAAAAATGTGAAGTTTTATTTGTTGTTATGAATATGTAGCTCTTTTTAAAAGTTCCTCAGTATATTATTAGAAAGGGAAGAAGAAAAAGAAACAGAGGAGGGTTTGTCTGGTATTTCCACTGGGGAAATGGCAGTTATGTTGAGACATTTTTGTCCCATTTAGCAGCAAAACATCAAAGACTTTGTACCTTTTTCTCAATATATAGGCCATGCGTATAGAGTCTCAAAGAACATCAACAGCATTGAGATGTGCATTTGTATGTTTTCATAAAGAAAATAAGAGCATGCTTCTCTGCAAGAGCACCTACTAGACACTGGCTAGGATTAGGAAGGAGTTTTTATGTATTGAGTATGCCAGGTCTTGGGGTGCACCTTAGAGTTTCATGATCCTCAAGCTTGTGGTCTAAGAACTGTACTTCAAAGACTCCAGTCCTCTGCTCCCACTTTCAGCTTAGAGCTCCCCGCCAGAGGCCAAACCACGTTTCTGCCACTCAGTACTCTATTCTTGATTTTAGACAGCTAGGAGCCATTCACTGCAAAAGCTGTATGCTTCTTTGTCTGACTGCGTTAGAATTATTCCTGTTTTACAGCAGCACAAGAGATCCTTTTAGACCTCAGTCACTGTGCACTGCTCTTGTTCTGATCTTATACAACCAGAGAGTGAAAGCAATTAGATCATAGGTTCTCCCTGTCCCTTACTGGCCCAAGCTAAGCCACAGAATCATGACAATCTTGGCCTGCCTTCCTTCTTTTTTTAAATCTTGCTAGGTATAACTCCAGTGAACAGTTTTCTGTAGCCACTGGTGTCCAGCATCAAGCGGTACATCTTGCCAATTTCCTCTTTGACACCATTTTAGAAATCATGCATAGATTGTTTCAAGGACAGTGCTGTATATAACTTTTTTTTTTTTAACTTTATTCTGCTTAAGAAAAATAAGTAGTAAATGGGCACAACTAAGCTGTAGTAAAAATCAGATGGTGGAGAAAGGCTTCAGCAGAACAAGTTTAAGTGGAAAACTGAGCTGATCATCCAAAGATGGTACAATTCACAACAGCCAGGTACAATAACATGACTCCCATGCTATTTTCATTTGGCCTCTGCTAAATGTGATTGGTAAATTTCTGCTGCTTGAGGTGCAATGGAGAACATATGGCATTGAGAGGATAATAAACAAGAGGCAATGGAAGATTAGGGTTACTGAGTCATTGTCAACTGGATTTGTAACAGAAAAGGTAATGTTAATAAATAAATGGCAGGGCTATATCTCAGGGAGTGGATAGGACTATTCACAGGGTGGACCTCACTTAATTCTTATTCATAAATTCAGAATTGCTGAAAGTCAAGCAGAGATAGACCTTGCAAAGGAAATTATAAGAGAAAAAGCTTCTCCAGAAAATAGGAAAGAAAGTGGAGTTGCAGTGTGCTAAAAGTGGGTATTGTCTAAAAGATAATGTGGGTCTGGCTCAAAAAATTAAACGAATACTTCATCTCAGTTTACAATAAAGAGGACTCTATAACAGAGGGACAAAGGCAGGATGGCTAATGGGAATGACTATATAGAAATGCAAATTACAATAGCTAAGGTGAAATAAAACTCAGATGGCTGTGTTAGAGTCAGGAAGATTGGGTAATCTTTATCAGACATACTGAATAATCAGCAGATGAAAACAATTAAGTAGCATGGATTACTTATTAAACCCATCAACAGTTTTCATATTTCATGACTGAAGAAATATAAAATTAGTAGTTGCAATTAGGAAAGTAACTATAAACACATTAAGTTTGAAAATGCAGGAATGTAGAAGGAAGCATGAGGGAAGTCACCCATTTGACTATAGCCATTAAAAGAAATCCTAATTTACCAAAGCAAACTATATCCAATCAGTCTGGCATCTTTCCTTCAATTTTAAATCTTTGTCTTAACGGGGTTCTCGATATTAAAATTGATCATAAAAAGCTAGAAATGTTTTTATAGATGCTATTTTAACAGATGTTGCTTTATTCATTGCCAACATTAATACTCAACTTCATTTTAATGGCATAAACACCTCACACTGTTTAACTGCACTTTTCAACTTTTCATTTTTCTTACTTCATTTTCATCTCTGTAAACACTACCACCTTTTTACCATTAATGGATTTTAGGCTCACAGCAAAACAATGTGATGGGAAACACCATCTTAATTTTGGAGACAAGAGCTGAACCACCACAGGGTGAGTAAGAGAACTGGCAAGGGAATTTGTGGATGAGGAAGGGCTTGAAACAAGGCCCCAGTCTACTCGTTTTTTTCTCCCCTTTATCCTGCCTTCTGTTTCACATTTTGTAAAGCATGATGAAAGAAGCAGTCATTTTCCTATTTACAAATTGGCTATTCCAAAAATTCCATATTTGTCATATTTGTTTGCACTTCGTTTTAGGTGTAGCAGTACTATAGTCCTTCCCTGACAGAAGTCCCTCTAGATATATAATCCAGTTTCAAAACTGGCACTCAAGTACCAGGCACAGGGCAGTGGAGCAAAACAGCACTGAGCAGTTGGATAAGTACTGAATACTCTAGTACTCCAGATATTTCAAAAGTATCTGTGTAGAAGTTTAAGATCATCTAAAATGAGGCTTCTGCAGGTATGCTAATGTCTCAATTCACTATCCTAAACAGAGATGCTTTGCGGTATCTTACTGAGATTCCAATTGTTGGTCTAGAAGGAAATGGATATTTTTGAAGTCCTGAGTCATGATACTTTCTAAAAAAGCTTTTAAAATTAATTGCTAAAGTTTGTGTCTTATTTACCAAGTACAGAATTTGTTTTGTCAATCTTTGTCCTCACAAATGGGGTCCAGTTAAGAGTGTGCACATGTCGCATTTCTTCTACAGAATACAGATAGCAATAAAAGCAAGTAGAGGCTTCTGAGGACTCTATTCAGTTCAAAACTCTGTTTAAATTTTTTTGTAAATGGCAATTAACTTCCTCATTTTTTTTTTCTGAATTCTGAACATAAGGGAAAATACTGGATTCTAAATGCTGACATTTTCTACATTCTAAGTGATATTCCACTTAAATTGAGGTTTATTATGGTTCTGCCCAGTCCTTTTTGGTATTTTTCAGTATATAAGTGTTAATTTTGAAACTTGAGAACTGATAGATAGAGGTTGGTAAAATAGAGGTTTGTGTCTGGGGATTCAGGTACAGCCAGAGCATGGATTGGAGGCTGGTGTGTCTGGTTCCGGCAGCTGCAGAGAACTCAGTGAGTGGATGTTGACGCCAGCAACTGCAATGTTACCCTGGGGTCACAAGGAGCCATGTGTCTGTGATGCCAGCCACTGGAGCAAGTGCGAGTGTGTAAATGAGCTTGTGAACACCAGCAAAGATCAAACCAGTAGTAGGTGACTTGGTCTGGGAGCCAGGGGTTCAGTGGGTCTTGAGTGACACCATGGGGTGGAGTGGTGGGAAGCAAGGTAGTTCAAGCTGGGTCTGTGTGTGTGTGAGGACACTTATGCCAGCAGCTAGAGCAGTACTGTGGCCTCAGAGGCTCCTATGTGCAGGTGCCAGCAGCTAGGCAGACTGGGCATCTGAACCCAGCTATGAGGGCATACACATTGTACCTATGCCCATATACATATTTCCACTAGCAGACCTCCATCCTGCTCAGTCAGAAAGAGCAGCAGGATAAGGCCATTCATGCTGTGTGTGCTTGTGTGAGTTTGTTGTGGCCAGACCTATCTATACACATAGTGTGCACTTGTACTCTGTATTTCTCTGCATGTGTGTACTGGGAATGTGTGCTCACCCTCACTACTGATTGGACCTAGGGTCATGGAGCTTTCTTGCTTCTCTCAGACTTTCAAATCTGATCTGGTTTTCCTTAACAAAACCAATTAAACCCAAGTTCCATTTTTGGATAAGAGGAGATTTTCTTTTCTATGAGACTAAGTCTTTTCCTTTCTATAAGTTAATTTGTTCTACCAGGAGTCAACATTTGCACTGAAGTGGCTAATAAATAGATATTTATTTCAGTGAGATTTTAAGCTTTTCTCTTTCTTTGGCAGCTGTTTGGCATTCCTGACTGATGGAAGTCATCTTTCATTGTGTCTTTCTTTCTCTGTCTGCCCAAGCATTAAAACCACACAAGCCACCAACATTAAAACATGTTAATCATATGCAGAGTAGGTGCTCTTGAATGCAGTCATGACTGGCTCAGTCAATCATTTTTGTGTGACAACAGGGTTGAAATCACTGATCCCCAATCTCTTCCTTATAAATATACTGTAACACCTATTCTCTTCCAAAAAATGCAACATTTTAAAGCTTTTGCAGTAACAAACAAATGAAAAGATAAGGTCTGAAATCTAAAGGATCATCAGCTGTTGGACTGAAGTCACAGCAAGTTGCTCTTCCTTTATATCCCTTCCAACAACAGCATTGCGGTTGAAAGGGGGGAGGAAGTTAGCCATTAGTAAATGTCTATAACTTCACCTTCTGAAAACATGGAACCATAGAATGGTTTGGGTTTGAAAGCACCTTAAAGATCATCTAGTTCCAACCCCCCTGCCACATTTTTCAACTGATAAGGTTCCTTAAAGCCCCATCCAACCTAGCCTTGAACACTTCCAGGGATAGGGCAGCCATAACTTCTCTGGGCAACCTGTTCCAATGCCTCACCACCCTCACAGGAAAGAAATTCTTCCTTATATCTAATCTAAATCTATCCTCTTTCAGTTTAAAGACATTATTCCTTCTCCTATCACTATATGCTCCTGTAAAAAGTCCCTCTCCAGCTTTCTTGTTTGCTCCTTTAGGTACTGGAAGGCTGCTCTGAAGTCTCACCTGCCCCTTCTCCAGGCTGAACAAGCCCAACTCTCAGCCTGTTTTCACAGGCTTCAGCCCAGCCCTCCAGCCCTCTGATCATATTTGTGGCCCTCCTCTGGACTCATTACAACAGGTTCCTCTGATATTTGGGGCCCCAGAGATGAAAGCAGTACTGAGATGGTGTCTCACAAGAGCAGACTAATGGGAAACATGCACATCCCTCAACCTTTTGTTCACATTCCTTTTTGATGCAGCCCAAGATACAGTTGGCTTTCTGCATTCCAAGTGCATGTTGCCAGGTCATATTGAGCTTCTAGTGACTCAGTGCCACCAAATCTTTCTCCTTGTGTCTGGTCTCAATCCATTCATTCCCTAGCCTGTAGTTGTGCTTGGGATTGCCCAGACCCAGGTGTAGGACCTTGTACTTGGCTTTCTTGAACTTCATGAATTTTGCACAGGCCCACCTCACAAGCATGTCAAGATCCCTCTGAATGGTTTCCCTGCCCTCCAGTGTATCAACCAAACCACACAGCTTGGTGTTGTCAGCAAATTTATTGAGAGTTCACTTGATCTTATTGTCCATGTTGTCAACAAAGATGTTGAAGAGTGCTGTTCCCAATACTAACCCTTGAGGGCCGCCACTCATCGCTGATTTCTATGTGAGCATTGAGCCATTAACCAGATCTCTTTGAGTGCAACCATCCAGTCAATTCCTTATCCATGAAGTGCTCCATCTTTCAAATCCATGCCTTTCCATTTTACAGACAAGAATGTCATTTGGGACAGTGCGAAATGCCTTGCACAAATCCAGGTAGATGTCAGATAACTGATTTGCTGCTAGCACATGGTACTGGTGCTGCTAGTGGAAGACTGAAGACCTAAGAGGACATGTGTGATTTCAGTAGCTGGAATGAAATTGTGGAATAGCTTTCAAAAAGTCCACTAGCATTTCAAGAAGTTATAAAATGTGTTTAAACAGTTTCTGCCACAGTAGTGGCTGATTACTGAATTAAATTATATCTTACCATTGCTTTTCAGACACTAGAATTTACAGTTCACCTTGGCTCATTGGCATGCCACACCAAGTTTAGAATGGACTGCAATTTTACTTTCAGTGAATTTCTTACATGAAGAAAAGGCATTCCAGTGTTGTCATTTTGAAGCTGCAGCGACCTTTTGAGTCTGCAATATTTTTATATCAAAGGACTTGCAGATTGACTCCTTTATAGCTCACACACTCAACATCTTGGAATTATGCTGGGACAAAGCCAAGGTTTCTGATATTATAAAACTGCATCTTGGTCTTAAAACGACAAATAGGATGCACAGTCCAAACCCTGATTGTCTGAGACAAATAGAATGTTTTCCACAGAGTATAAACTGCCCCAAACTTAATCCTCTATAATATCTGATTTCTATTTTATGACTACATATCAAAGGTTAACCATACATTCATGAAGCAATATTGTGCTGTTATAAATTTTTCAGTTTTGAAATCATTTCCCTGCTATGTGACAGAGTAGAAAGCAAATGAAGGAAGGAGAGGCAGAGAGAGTGCTACTCTATCAAGTGAAGATGTATTTTTAAAGAATTCAGACTATCTCCTCTTCTGCTGTAATTAGATTTACAGGACTAACAGGTAGCTGTACAGCACACATTTATCATATTCTTAAAGTCAATTTCCATGGTTCTTTCACTCACTCATACTCTAAAGTTCACATTTAAATTTTAATTAAATCTAGAGAATATAAGATTGAGTAAAAGTTACATTTACCAGTTTAATTTTGGAATGCTTACTGAATATACACTATTGCTTTGTGGTTCAATTGAATTTAATTTATGAAAGATCCTTTTTTTCTCTCTAAAAGTACTTAGACTCCTATGGAATTCTGATTTATTCAGAAAAAGGTTTGCTTTTGTAAGCAATAAATGGTCTCCATTCAGGCTATAAAATATATGCTGAGATTTTTTTGACAAACAGACTTCACTTTTTGCTCTATATCTGTTCCTTTGTGGACTCTATTAGTAATAAGTTTGTCCTACTGCAATGAACAATACGTTTAACATTTTTCAGATGATCTCATTGATCAGTGAGAGATTCTAATTTTCCTGTAACCTGTACTGATGGGATCAATAACATTAGTTACTGCTAATTAGTGATTTTGGAAAATTAGGCATGTAAATGACAAAATACTACTAAAATAAAAAATATTTTATGTTTATGATTACTGTGTGACTGCATGGCAGGTTACATGTATGTTATTTAGGTGAATTAGGAATGAAGGGCTAATGATATGCAAGGAAGGAGTAGTGTTTTTCTGTTCTGCAAAGGGATACCTGAGCTAGTTCTGGGTGGCAGCCCTCAGCAATAGGGAGAGAAATTGTGCTAGGATTTTGCTTTCTCTTGGTTCTCATTTTCTCAGGCTTCTTCGAGTGCCTAATTGGCCCACTTCATGTAGTATTACACTGCACCCACATTGCATCTTCTGAGACCAGTGCTAGCTTTGTCTATTTTTGAAACTTTCTTTACAAATAAATATAACTAAGGTAAACAGAAAGATAACAGCTAAACACCATAACTCTTATTTCATCTTCTATGGAAACAAATAGGATTGCTCAAAATTGCCAATATTTTGGTATCAATTTCATCTTTACTGGAGTTCTGAACCTCAGCATGAAGCTTTTGTCTGCAATACAAGCTTCTGGAAAAAATCTCAGTGGAAAGAAAAAAGAACAATCTTTGAACCTATGTAGATTAAGATCTCTTTTAACAAGTTTATTCATCTTTACCTTCCTTCTTTACCAAGGACATAATCCAGTTCTTTCGGCACCCTTGGAGTCAGACTTTTGGGTCTCATGGACACATATGGGTTGACTTCATTCATTTAATCTCATACACAACCCTCATTTACTGCCAGCAATTCTTGTTCTTAACCTATTGTCGTGGTTTAAGCCATAAATCAGCCACACAGTTTGTTCACTCGCTTCCCCCTTTTTCTTCCCTCTGCTCCTGGAGGGATGGGAAGGAGAATCAAAAGAATACAACTCCCACAGGTTGAGATAAGAACAGTTTA
>JAOEHY010023770.1:0-24261 GCA_025447955.1 Psilopsiagon aurifrons
CCAGAGAAGCTGTGGCTGCCCCATCCCTGCAGTGTTCAAGGCCAGGTTGGACACAGGGGCTTGGAGCACCCTGCTCTGATGGAAGGTATCCCTGCCTGTGGCAGGGGGTGGAACTGGAGGAGCTTTAAGGCACCTTCCAACCTAAACCAATCTGGGATTCTTAGTGTTAATATTTGGCATTGCTTTGTAGTCAAGGATGTAATGCAACTTTTTGCGAGTATTATTACAGATACTGAGCTTGCTCTCTTTCACAGAGATTGTATAATGACATCTTCATTCCCTTTTGTAACAATGTAAATTTTCTCAGATAGAAAATTTAGCTCAATTCGGCATTCTGGGCTGGCAGTAGGTGAGAAGTCAGTGTGTAGTAGCTAGTTCTTGTCCACTTGGAGCTTCAGTTGGTGTTTTGAATACCTTTTAGCGTTTTAAGTTGTATAACAGAATGTAATTCTAACAACCATTCAGGACTAAGGCTTTACATTTGGTCTGTTACAATCTTAGTTTCCGTAACTTGAAGTTCCTACTGCGAGGCATGGTGTATTTGACTCTTCAGGTTCACTTTGTATGCTCTTTTACTACAGTGGCTGTTAAATTAGCCTTAATTATGTGACTGACTTGTAAGAACTTGCTTACCCAGAGTTAATGAGAAGTTTCAGAGCAATATGAGTGAATTTTGTGCTTTGTCCAGTTATTGCCCACTGAGAGCTGTGGTTGGAGCAGCCTGGCCTGGCACTGGCATTGGTGCAAGGTGAAACTTGCCTTTCAAGTTTATTTGCAGAAGTAAAAAATAGTAAAGCTGAGCAGTCATTGTCTCCAAAGCAGCGCTGAGATAGAATAACAGTGTAAATTATGGGATGGAGCATAACTTTAGTAATATTCCCTTGATGTGTTAAAAAAAAATATACTGCTGAATACTTTAAACTGAATTAGATTTGAATGTAACACTTGTTTTTGCTGGAAAGAAACTTGCTCATCTTATACAAGCTCATTATTTACATAAACTCCGCTCCAAATACACACTGCTCTGATCCTGAAATGAAAACTGTGCTGCTGCTTTCAAAATGCATCTTTTAGCCACGTTTAGCCGTCTAGCTGTGGCTAAAGGATGTATTTTGAAAGCAGCAGCATGGTTTCTGTACTGAGATTCCAAAGGTCAGAAGCTCTGTCTGATGTCCGAGCACCTTGAGCAGGCCCCTGCTTTAATTCCTGCTGCCATAATTTCTTTAGGAATTTAGTGATTTCCTGAGTACAGGGAGTTCTGACTACACTCCTTAGCCTGTAAGAGCACACACATTTCCTTTTACCTGTACTGGACTTCTCTCTATCTCTTAAAGCTGTTTGCTTCCTATTCTGTGAGTTCTTTGATTTGTTTAACTTCTTAAGAGTAGGTTCTGTGCGGTGCCTGTGTGTATGCTGGTAGGTGGCTGTGCTGCTTCAGTATTTGCTGGTGAATGGTTTACTATATTGTACTGAGCAGAGCTTGTGGTATTTTCAGAGATGGGAATTGTGATGCTGAGAGGTGCTGTTGGTAACAGCAGCTGCTTAGGGAATGAGTAAATGGGGCACTGCTTTCAGCAGCAGGGCTTTAAAAGATGTCTGACTCTTTAATTGGACTGTAACAGCTTTTAGTGGAACCGCTCTAGAAACTGAATCTCTAAACCACTCTGATGGTCTAGAGATGGTTCTAAAACCAGGAAAAAAATTGAACAAGGTTTCTGAGTGAGGTTTGTTTCCTTCTTTTTCCTCCTTTGTTTCCTCCTGGGCAGGAGTTTCTTTTAAGCCATTCACTGGATGGTTTGCATCTTGTTGAATGACATTGGTAGGTCCTGTACTACAAGCCTTGTGGTGTGTGTTCTTGTCCTTGATGTAACTAGCTTGAAAACTGGAGGTGTGTATTTTATTAATATGTATAAGTGCCCAGTCACACCTTGATGAACAGAGACATCTCTGCTGTCCTGAAATCTTCATGTTAATGGCATTCATTTGCCAGTTATGTCATTGAAAGCCACCATTGTTGCCTTTGCCACCAGTTTTGTTATGGGCAAATAAATCAAACCATCAATAAACTTTGGTTAGAGTTGATTAAATTCTTTGAATTTTACACTGTTGAGCATAACATGCATCTTTTGGTTTGCAAATCTTTTACTAATTGGTTTTTACTTCCAGAATTCCTTGAGGTTGGCAAAAAGCAACCTGCCCTTGATGTTCTCTATGATGTTATGAAAAGCAAAAAACACCGAACATGGCAGAAAATCCACGAGCCGATTATGCTGAAGTACCTGGAGCTCTGTGTGGATCTCCGCAAGAGCCACCTGGCAAAAGAAGGTCTCTACCAGTACAAGAACATTTGCCAGCAGGTATGGCTTCTATTTATTTATGATTGTATTTGTAGCAAGCATGGTATATGTCAGCTGATAGGAAGTAAGAGTAACTGGCTGGTTTTGAGTTAGAGCTAATCTGACTTATAGATGTTCCTGGGTTTGTAGCATTTATGTTTTAATACTTGCTGCCTGTTGTGGTTGAAAACATCTTCCCATTTTCTGCCTTTGATGTAGGTGAACATCAAATCTTTGGAGGATGTTGTTCGAGCCTATTTAAAATTAGCTGAAGAAAAAACAGAAGCAGCTAAGGAAGAATCCCAGCAGATGGTACTGGACATAGAAGACTTAGATAACATTCAGACTCCAGAAAGGTAGGCGGCCTGTCTTCAAAATGTAGCAATTCACAGGAAAGCATCCTTATTTTCATGAAGGCTGTTGGCAATTCAGAGATAAAAGGGTGATGGATTTGAAATGCAATACAAGTGGTGTTCCAGAGGTTCTAAAGGCAGAAAAGTGAGGAATTTTGCATTGAACAAAATCCCACATCTGAATAAAGGAAAGTAAAATTAAGGAGTAAAGAACAGGAAATGTCGATACAGTAGGAGCAGTTCTGGTAGTTGGGTATGACTTCCTGAGGTTTGCAGAGATCTGCATCTGTAGTGGCATTGTAGTGTTTGTTACTGAAAGCTGCTCATTAATAATTTGAGGTATAAATGCTATTAATGATATTAGACCAATTTAATTCCTCCATCTGATAACCTCCAGTCTGTCTGACCACATAGAGTATATGCAAACAAAAGGGAGTGTTTCTTTATACTTGTTTGGGTAACTGATGATGGAAGAAAGGGCATAAAAAGTAAATTCAGGGTTCTAATTAATTGGGTGGATAATGAGAATGTAGAAGGAAAGGAAAAAAGGGTCAGGGAATATATCTGCTTTAGGCTGTGTATAGACCTTCATTGGCACGTGGTGCCATGATAGGATAAAACTAGTCTCAGCTCTGCAAGAAGACACTATTCTACTATTGTCAAAATGTTGTGTGGGAGAGCTTCATAATCTGCTTCAGGCGAAGTGAGTTTAGTTCCAGTTGCGTGTTTGTGTCTTCAGATGAATCTGTTGATTTAGCAAATGCTCACATTAACTCCAGTAGTGCAGGTATGTGTGTGGTTACATCTGTGGAAGAGGATGACAAGGTGGGGATGAAGAAATGTTTTAAAGTACTCCAAATGTGTTTGGAAGATGCCATCTGCCCATATCCTTTAAGATAAAAAGTGTAGGAAATAAATTGAAATTTCCTTAAGTCAGCCCAAATTAAAGCTTGCAGAAAAAATAGCAAAAGGAATCTTCTGCCATAAGTGGATAAATCCAGGGAAAATCGTGGTAAAATTCTAAGGAGATGGGTTGAGATTAGCTACCTAGGCGTACTCTGAAGATGGAAGCAGTACCTTGCTACTGATCTTTGTAAGGTTATTGATTCTGGAATAAAGAGATAGGGTACATCCCACGCTCTGAAAACCTGAGCTGAATGAGAAACTCAGCTTTCTCTTCATGTTGGATAACAGCGTCATTTCTATCCTGGAGTTTTAAAAATACCATCAGATCCTTTGGGTACTAAAGCTCGGCAGACACCCATCTGAGCAGACAGCCTGTTTTCTCATCATCCATATGTAGGAATGAGTAGTGGTCTGAACAGTTGCTGATGTGTTTTTATCTTGATTGTGATAACATTAATGTCTTTAGTGTGAGTTTTGAAGGAAGGAAGTAGTACATGGAGTTAAAAATCAGATCAAATTCAGCGCTGGCTTGCCGGCGGGTTGGTGACATCTGATTGTGTTAGAATTTTAGTTGGTAATTTAATGTTTTAGAATCAAGAAATGCCAGAGATCCGAAATCCAACTTGGGAAAAAGTAAAGCTATTGGTACCGTACCCGAAGGGTTGTTTGCAGTTGTATTGTAAGGGGACTAAAACATTGCCCAGTGAGAAACTGGTGACATGTAATGACAAAAGGAGATGGGAATCAGGAGTGAAGTTAGTGAGAATTCTTTCAATTAAAATCTTGGCACAGAAACCAAAAAAGCCAAAGTTGTATCTAGTGATGATGGCAAATTGGAAGAAATTGTCAAAGTAGAGGACGTTTAGTCTTGTGTAGGCGACTACGAGGAACAGAGTTATATTAGTTAAGTAGCATGCAGAAAGGCATGGAGGAGAAGGCTGTGGATTTTCATGCGCCTCTGGTAGGAGTTAGGAACTCACTGGCTGCAAAGAAAGGAACATGTTACAGACCTTTTCTTCAGCCTTCAGTATTTGCTCCAGGATGGCAATGCCAGTAATGTTGTTTTCAGTGCCTGAACAGGCTTTGTTACAGAGGAATCCCACTATCCCACTGATAGACATTGAAGATTCACTGACCTCTCTTTTCCTTGTTCACTTTTGTATAGCTGAGGGCTAGAAAATGTGTCTTTCCAGTCACACTTCTTTATTTGAACAAACACAGTTTCTGTAGTGATTTTTAGGTCCTGTTTTGTACTTTTTTGCTGGATTCACTGCTTGATCTGTTGGAGAAGGTACTGGTGAAGTGTCATCTTTCATATTGCATCTAGTGCTAGTGCTCAAGGAGGTAAATTAGAACTGGACGCAGTGTGGTAGAGGAGAGTTACAGGAGTTGAGAGTTTATATTAGAAGCATAGTTCAAAAAGGATTTTACAAATGAAGGGAGGATGATTCATTTTAAGCTTGTCATGCTGGGTGGTCTGGTTAGCAGAAAGGGATCATGTGGGCTGTAGCACAGAATTTGTGTCAGTGTCTCAGGAATCCTTTCCAATCTTGTATTTCTGTGAATGAGGGAATGCAGCCCTGGCCACTAAATGCAAGGTTATCACATCTTCTGGCATCTTTAAGCATCTTTTTCATGTCAGAATTTTTAAAGGATTTGATACTTTAACGTAAGTATTCTAGGTTTTGATGTCTGCAGGTTGTAAGGCACACAATGCTTCTATGCCATATGTCAACAAGAAATGAACTCTCTCTGGCAGCCTTGCTGGTGACAGAAAGGAAGCTTCCGCAAGTGGGAAGGTGTCTTGAGTAGATAGACACTTACACTTCAAGTGATACTTGAATCTAACAGACGTACAGTGAAAACCCTGGAGTTAGTTTTCTTCAGCTTATAAGTGAGAGATACAAAAGGTCCTGATGTCTCTTACCTCTTGAGTTTGTACATGGCAGTCATACGTGCAGCTGCCAAAGTTTAGAACTTATCAGCAAGAAAAACTATCTGCATGCTTTAAAGGAAAAGGGGAAAGTCTGAGGGGCAATTTGAAAATAGACTGTTCAGCAGAATTAGCTTTTCAGATTTGTCCAGTCTCATCTTGGATCTTGATAAGGAAAATTGGTGAGGACTGTGGAGAACAAACCGCTTATTTTTCTTTGGGTTTTTTTCCCCCCTTTACCTTCGTGCCCAAACTGTAGTGTTCTTCTGAGTGCTGTGAGTGGAGAAGACACTCAGGATCGTACTGACCGCCTGCTTTTGACACCCTGGGTTAAATTTCTATGGGAATCGTACAGACAGTGTTTGGATCTTCTCCGAAATAATTCTCGAGTGGAACGCCTGTACCATGATATTGCACAGCAAGGTAAGTCACAAGAGGGAAACGTAAAGTATAATGAGCTCAAGAACTTCTGTATTTCATCCTGTAAAGCTAGAAAATGAATGGTTATTTCTATTTGGATATCGGAAAGAGGTGAATCTCTTAAGTCTGTGTATGTACACACGTACGGCTCTTAAAATTACATGGGTTCCTTAAAATCACTGAGGTTTCTGGGCACTGTTGTGAAAGAAAGAAAAGTTGTTCTTTTTTTCCAGGACATACTGAGAATATAAGAATTACTGGTGCCGTGTCTTCATTTTTTCTAACTTACTGATCAAAACTAGTAATGTTTTCACTTCATCCAGAATGGCAAATGTGTCTTCCATTAATGTTTTGTGTGTCAGGTATCTTCCAAAATGAGTGCACACAAAAGGGTACTTTTGTGTAAAATCGTGATGCACTTTCAATTTTGACACAGGTGTATCTTAGGACAATACTATGCAGAAGGGAATAGGACAAAGTCTTGTGTAATTTTTATCTGGCATCCTGTAAAAATTGACTTTAGAAGAATGGATACTTACGTGTTCATCTCTTAGGGGTGAGAGATGAGCAGAAAAACGCTTTCTTTTATATGTATAACTTGGGGCTCCATATCTTTGAAGAAGAGTCTTAGATTTTTAACTCTGGATCCGTATTTTGCAAGTACATTAGGAAGGATGACTGAAATGAGTTCTAGGTGCTTCTATTTGTGCCTGTTTCTGGTAGAGATACCTTAGAATATTCAGAGGGAGAATGGCAAAGTGAGAACAGATTTTTGAGAGGAGCTACAGGAACAAAGACAGTTTTGGTTTTCCTGTGTCATTTCCAGTCATTTGAAAGCTTCATTTACCTTTACCTTTAGATGATTTGAGAATTGTTTTCCCTGCATTTTACAAAGCCAAAAGCTGAATTCATGCCATTCACAGAGTTTCATTTGCACTCAGTTCAAAACAACAGCTGGAATCCCTGCTTAAATCAGAACATTTTAAAGAAACTCAAAGTATTTTTTACTTTATATATATTTTCTCTATCAGGTTAATTATGTGGAAGCATCTCAGTTTTTTTCAGGTCAAGATGGAAGTGCTCTGCATAGTCACTAACTCATCATGTGTGATAGATTGCATCTTCTTTGATCTGTTTTTGAGTTGCAAATGAAGATTGTTCAAATGTACTGTTTTACATACTTGAATCCCATTCAGAACTACCACAGAGTCACCACTTAAGGTCCTTCCTAACCCTAACCATTCTATGATTACTGAGTATGCTTACTTTATCTTGTTTGTTTTGCAGCTTTCAAGTTCTGCCTGCAGTACACACGCAAAGCTGAGTTCCGTAAACTCTGCGATAACCTGCGGATGCACCTGGGGCAGATCCAGCGCCATCACAACCAAAGCACAGCGATCAACCTCAACAACCCTGACAGTCAGTCCATGCACCTGGAGACCAGGCTAGTGCAGCTTGACAGTGCTATCAGCATGGAGCTGTGGCAGGTATGCAGCAGGGCTCTTCTAATCACGCTCTTGACTACAGCCTTTCCAGAATCATGTTTCATGGTATATACTCCAAGGTAAAGACAGAACAAAAGCTAAAGACTAAAGTTTTAGTACTTAGAGTGTGGTACTACATGCATATTGAATACTTAGTCTGATGTACTTTGGGTACTGTGGGCAGTTCTGGTGTCCTCAACATAAGAAGGTCATGAGCTATTGGAGCAAGTCCAGAGGAGGCCATGAGGATGATCAGAGGGCTGGATCACCTCCTGTGTGAAAACAGTCTGAGAAGGTTGAGGCTGGAGGGGGGAAGCTGCATGGATACCTCAGCAGCCTTCCAGTATCTGAAGGGGGCCTTCAGGGATGCTGGAGAGGAGCTCTCCATCAGGGACTGTAGCTATAGGACAATGGGTGATGGGTTCAAACTAAACCAAGGGAAGTTCAGGTTAGATATAAGAAGTTCTTTACTGTGAGGGTGGTGAGGCACTGGAACAGGTTGCTGAGAGGTGATAAAAATGCCTCATCCCTGGCAGTGTTCAAGGCCAGGCTGGACAGAGCCTTGGGCAGTACGGTCTAGTATGAGGCATCCGTGCCCATGGCAGGGGGTTGGAACTGGGTGATCTTAAGGTCCTTTCCAGCCCAAACCATTCCGTGATTCTATGTTCCTGCATAGCATTTCAGACCAAGCTTCTGCTGGTAGTAGTAAACAGTAAAGTAACTGAAGTTACTTTGAGTTGTGAAAGTGAGAAGTTGGTGATGGCACCTTCACCTCTGCCATCCTGCATTCTTACAACCTACATCACTGGGAGGTGATTGGTACACATCAGTGTCTGCTGCTGGGCCGAGCCCCCAGCATTGCTATTGCCTTATGTTACTGTCCAGCCAGGCAGAGCAATATCGAAGCAAATTATTCCAAGGTGCTTTGCTTTAGCAACCTTCCTATGAGAAATTCCTTAAAAAGCCAAAGGTTGTCTTTTTTTTTTTCGGGGGGGGAGGTTGTGAATTTGAAGAATGTTCTCTGTTGTCTTGTTTCGAGGTGAGGTATGCAAGTAATTACATGTGAGGCATTTCCAAGTATATTCTTAGGGAAACTATGCCTGTGTTTGATTGCAAAAATGATTTTTATGGAAAGCCGTAAAACTGGTAAAATGTATATTTTCCCCATTTTTGGGTGTTGCAAACAACTTTCTTAAAGTAGTGTATTTGTTGTTTGTTTTTTTCCTTAGGAAGCTTTCAAAGCGGTGGAGGATATTCATGGGCTGTTCGCACTGTCTAAGAAACCACCCAAACCACAGCTGATGGCAAATTACTATCACAAAGTTTCAACTGTCTTCTGGAAATCAGGAAATGCTCTTTTCCATGCGTCCACACTTCACCGACTTTACCACTTATCAAGGGAAATGCGAAAGAATCTCACACAAGAGGAGATGCAGAGGTGGGGAAAGAGAGTTCGAGTGATCTTGCTCTCTATTTTTAGCCACAGAAGTTCAAAGATAAACTAAATTGCACCCCAAAAGAAGGTGATGACATATATTGCTGTGAGCAGCTCTGCTTAAAGTGGCCAGTACTAATTGCCTCTAAAGAACTCTGGAGCAAGAAGGACATTTAACAGAGCTGTGAAGGTAGTGAGGCGCTGGCACAGGGTGCCCAGGGAAGCTGCGGCTGCCCCATCCCTGGCAGTGTTCAAGGCCAGGTTGGACACAAGGGCTTGGAGCAGCCTGCTCTAGTGGAAGGTGTCCTTGCCTGTGGCAGGGGGTTGGAACTGGATGCGCTTTAAGGTCCCTTCCAGTTCTGAGATGAAAATATGCATCTGATTTGCACTGCAAATTGTAAAAATTGATGCAATTAATATGACTGATACGGATTTGAAGCTAAAATAAGTTTTTAAAGTTGCTGCTTTCTGATGATTTAATTATTTTATATAGTATTTTGATACATTTGCAGTGGTAGCTTAAGTTTCTTTATAATTTCTGTGTATATATGCATATGTATGAAATATATACACATATGTGAGTAATGAAAAGGTGTTATCAAAATCTTTCCCCTGGTTGCTGAAGAAGATTGTATTCTGTACTCTTCTCACACAGCTAGTGTCTTCTCTATTACTGCTGGTATTATTACACAGTGCATCATGAATGCTACTCATTCCTTCTCTTGAACTGGCACATCTATGAAAAGGAATTAGTGTTCTCTTGCAGCTCATCATTTGTGGTTATACTTTGTCAACAGGATGTCTACTCGAGTCCTTTTGGCCACTCTGTCCATTCCTATCACTCCTGAGAGAACGGACATTGCCCGTCTTCTGGATATGGATGGGATCATCATGGAGAAACAGCGACGTCTGGCAACCCTCTTGGGTCTTCAGGCACCACCTACACGTGGTAGTCTCATAAATGATATGGTAGGTAGTGGTGTTGACATGAGCAGCTTTGAACCATTGGTTCCTCTTCTTTTCCTTTTAGAACCCTGCTTAGTTGTGGGACAGGAGTTTGAGTTAAAACAGCTCTATTGTATGACTTAGGGCATAATGTTAACGTTTCAGATTCACAAGAAGGGCTGTTCGGAAATGGCAGCAATAACAATGCTTGCGTGCACTAAGGAGTCAGATTCAATATCATCCCTTATGTCACCCAAGCAGCAAATGTTGCTTTGAAAGTCTGAGGGTTCTGAAAGGGCTGTAAGCTAGAACTTTGGGCAGTTTTCCCTACTCTAAGTTGTGTGATTGACTGAACCAAGTTTTAAATGTATCTTCGATAAGCACAGTCAGATATTAAATAGCAGACTGTAAGGGCTTAAGTGATTATGAAATCTTCCATGTGTTTAACGTGAAGGGAGGCTGTATTTCTCTTCCTTCCAACCTTTATAAACGAATCAGGCATTCAGTCACAATTAGGTATCTTCAGAGGGTGGTGAATTTCTTGCTGTCATTTGCGTGCACACCTATAACTTATATTTAAGGTTTATTTTACAGTTTACATTAATTCTTCTCCTTGTACTTCTCCAGTTTGCCTTAAAACCACAATTTAAAGCTTCAGAAGTTTCCTCATGAACTGAGATGTGTGTGTTTAGCTTGGATGTGGGGTGGAACTGCGTAGTAGGGCTGTGTCTTAGAAACAGCTACCAAGTTGAGGGTGTACTCTGGTCTAAGTATTTGTCTTGCTTATGTGGTTTTTGTCTGCTTTTCCGTTTTTAGTTACAGTTAAGCGGTGTAGTGTAGAATGATTGCCACTGCCATTAAGAATGTTGTAATAAAAAATAAGTAGACTTCTGTATTAAAAGGTACATGCGATGTCCATTTGACTTCTTAAATTTAAAATTCTTAGAGTACAACTTTTTTGTTAAAATTGTATTTATTGAGATCTTTGGATTTTTTGTTGTTGTTGTCTGTAGGTAAGGTTCAACGTGGTGCAGTATGTTGTTCCAGAAGTGAAAGAACTTTACAATTGGCTTGAAGTAGACTTCCACCCGCTCAAGTTATGCAGCCGTGTCAGCAAGGTAAGTTTTATAGCTCTGTGTATATAATAATTGCTCTTGACTAATACTGATTTGTGGAGGAGGGTCGGTGGGAAGTGGAAAAATACACTAATGACTGTTCTTACTATTAAAATGTAGATTATTGGGAGGTAGAATAATGTGATGTTGATGGGGTTAATGTTAATTCTGCAATTGCTGAAGCACATCACAATCTTTTTCTTTGATAGTGGGAATAAAGAGACTTGAGGTGCTAAAAAGAACTTGAAGGTAAATTAGCAGCGTGGTAAATGTTGCCACTACTGTCAGTCGCCTTCATACAAAATACGTCAGGAATCCATTATAAAGTGTTCTGATCAAAAGATACACTTCAGAAAACAGAGTAGGTGCTGGACAGAGGTGCTGTTGTTTCATGAGCTGTGAAACTGAAGTATTTAAGAACCGTGCTTATTTAGTGTTGAAGTTTGTAAGGGTTGATGCAGATAGAGTAACTTTTCAGAATTTTGATAGGTTCTGAACTGGGTGAAGGACCAAGCTGAGAAGGAGCCTGAACTGCAGCTCTATGTGCCTCACCTGCAAAACAATACCATCCTTCGCCTTCTGCAGCAGGTATGAGTAAAGAAAATGTATGTTCTCAAGTACGTAGAAGTTAGAAAGTGCCTTGGAAGAACATCAAGTTGGAAACTTCCATGCTGAAGTAAAATTTTTCCATCAAATAGAAGCCCATTGTGATTTTGAAATACCTTTTTGAGGTATATAACCTGTGTCTTTGGGTTTGTACATCATTGAGATACAGCTGTAGTAGCTGTACTTAATAGTGGTTGCGTACAGTGCTGGAGTCTCTTGCCTAGATTTTCTTCATTATAGATCTCTGAGGTCTTGTTTAAGGTAATGCATCGTTTCTTCAAACTCTTTTTTGGAGTAAGCTTTGGGCGGGATATTTCAGTGGGGTTTTTGTGTTTAGATGTTGTATAAATGCACATTTCATTGACCTGCTTTCATTACAAGTGACGGGCAGTGTTATTTCTGGTGTGCTAGAGAACTAGTTGAAGGCTAATTAGCAGCACAGCTATATGTAGCTGCTGCTGCCAGTCTCCTTCGTACAAAGAAGCCATTCAGAGTGGCTTTGAAACTTAGCTTGACTACAGCGCAGATACAAAATCCTGAAGGTATTTGCAGTTGTATTACTACATATACAGTAATTTCTTGGCAATTTAGTAAGCTTTATAGCTTATACAACAACTCTTACTGGTGATCTCTTTTTTACTGAAGGAAAACACCTAATACTTGTGCTCACATTCAGGTGGCCCAGATTTATCAAAGCATTGAATTTTCTCGCCTGGCCACCCTGGTTCCTTTTGTTGATGCTTTCCAGCTGGAACGCAATATCGTTGATGCAGCCAGACATTGTGACTTACAAGTAAGTTCTTCTGTGACATGATGTATGGGTTCATGTGTGCTACATTGGATGAAAACTGTCTGATTGACATTGAACCCAAGGAAGACAATTGGTTCTGATGGATGGAGAGAAACTTGACATAGAGGTGACAATATATTAAGAACTGATGATTATTTACATTTTGATGTCTATTTTTGATTCAGGTCAACAACCATTAATGTAAGTCCAGTAGAAGTAAAAAGTTGAAATGAAATTTGCTGAAACTTGCCTTGTGAGCCCCAGTCATTGAATCCTGCATATCCTGAAGCAAGTCTAATAAACAGAGATGCAAATTTCTGGCTATGCCGCATTAGTTGTGCAAGACTGAAGAGTTGAGCAGTTGCTAATGTGGTTTTTTATCTAACCAAGCGACTGAAGGAAACCACCAGTGTCTGAAATGTGCACTGATGTCTGAGATGTTTCAGCTGCTGTTGAAGATTGCCTTGTTGGTAAAGTTGTGTGTATTGAAAGAGTGACAGCCTGTAAGGAAATGTTTAAGCTGGTGATGAGGTATAAGTAGTTTTTAGTTAAGGTTTCTTAGTATTTATCCATTTACATTTTTAGGTAAAGCTTACTCAATTCATTTTGGTTAACACACAATTTTGGCTTACATTTTAGATGTGTTGATATTGTCTGTGTTCAAGTCAGGGTTCTTGTTTGTTGTATTACTAATGTGAAGGAAGAGGCAAGAGTTTGTCGGGAGGTGCTCTCATTGCATAGAACCGTTAAAAGTTCAGACTCTTTGAGTGATGTTTTCTTGATTGTGTGGGTTTTTTTGTACAAACCATGGAAATCGAACAAACTTTTATTCAGAGTAATTCTGCTTAGATCATCTGTTGACTCATACTGGTCACAGGCAGAGCAACAGAGAAATTGTTCAATACAGTCCTTCCTGTGTTTTCCCCCAAAGGTTCGCCTTGATCATACCACCCGGACACTGAGTTTTGGCTCAGACCTCAATTACAGCACTAGAGAAGATGCTCCGCTAGGCCCTCAACTACAAAGCATGCCTTCTGAGCAGATCAGGAATCAGTTGACTGCTATGTCCTCAGCTCTGGCTAAGGCTCTTGCTGTCATTAAGCCTCCTCACTTACTGGTAAGTCACTTTAAGTCTTCTGAAGGGGTGACAAGTTCTGACATTCCCCCGTGTGGGTTGTGTGATGTTTATCTGTTACCCTTATGGAGCCTTTTGCTTGTCTGACCAGCTGCTGCTTCCTGTAATCTGTTCAGAGTGCAGTGGTGATCAGTATTGATATGGCTGTCCCCTCCCTTCAGAACAATTGATCCTGGAGGTGTTAATGTATACAAATGAAGTGTAACATGAGTGTATTTAATAATGACCAAGTATCCTTCTGCATCTGTTATATACTCATCTGCTCTAATAGACCTAATTTTTCTGGTTTAGCAAGACAAGCTTCTTTTGAAGTTGTGAGATCATAATTGAAGGAGTTACTAGTTTGCCATTCCTTGACAGGAGAGGCAGTGAGCTATCTAATGATTAATTTAACATGACATTGCAAGGCTCTGAGCAGGTACGTTTTTGTACATACTCAAATCCTTGTACATTTTGTATGTGGGTTATTTTCAGAAGTGTGTTGCACTGTTTTCTGGAGCATTCTGGTAACAGTCTCTGATCTATTGGACAGTAGTGTTGGGCTGCATTTCTGTACTTGTGGAAATAAAAGTAGAAACGTAAGCTAGTAACTTGAACTTTATACCTAAGCTTATATTGTAAAGAACGTGTTTTCTCAGATTAGATGTTCCTTTTAATTTCATTCTTTTCTTCAGCTATTTGTGCTTGTGAAGAAGTCATTCTTAAATGCAACCAACTAGTTCGTGCTTGTTTAAAATGTATACAAGAGTCCTGAATTTAAATTGCCAGTGTTGAATGTATCAGGTTTAGGATATACCAAATAATAACTTACCCATAGATGGCCCTACAGAGGTAGGATTTGTTTAATGCACTTTTGAAAATACAAGAGCCTGCTTTCTTTATTCTTCCTGGAGAAACTGATGTTATGAAGAACCTGGAATGTAACTTCACAGTGGAATCTAAAAATGTGAACAAAAGATCCCGCAACTCAAGGCCTGATCTGTCCTTGTCACTGCCTGTCCTCCTCACTTTGACTGGTGCCTTCAAGGTCGGACTCAGGAATGAGCTCACATTTCAGGTTCTCCAGAACGCTGTAGGTGTAGAATCAGTCTCAGATTTCTGGCATGCTTTGGTTGTGGCAAGTTCAACCTTCACTTCTCTTTAAAGAGCAGTGGTAATTCCTTTTGCTTTATGTTTATAAAAGATTTCATGGAAAACATATAATTTTTCCATCTGGAAGAAAGGCTGATAGCAAGATGTCCATGTTAGATTCCTTATAGAGGTTGAAACACTAAGTACTATTAAGATATAAGCACCCAAGAAGGACTGTATCATGACACCTGTATACACCTGATAAACACCTTTATATTGTTTAAGATAAAATTACTTCCATGTAAGTTTTCCCCTAAAAAGGTTTTATTAGTGATTGCTGTTAGACAGATTGTTGGTGTGAAAGAAGAAACATGCTTCAGCTGGACCTTCATAGGTAGAAATGACAAAGGGTCTTGTACTTCATATTAGTTCAGTGAGCTGAATGAAACTAAAGTGCTAGTAATTACAGTTGTGAAACAGGAGTACAGTAGCAAGCTTAACATCAGCCTGTGTGGTTAGAGGAGATACAGAATAAGTTGATAACTTTTTTCCTTGTTATTCAGATCAAAACTTCACATTTTTCAGGTGTTTAAAAACTTAAAATATCTGTCAGATTTGTTATGATTCACAAAGTCGTTACATTCATCTGAAGCTTCTAATTCTTTAGTTTGAGTGGCACCTCTGTTTATCTCTAAATGCTTTCAGATCTGCACCAAAGTACAAGTGTATCAGTGTTTTTGTTGAATGCCCTAGAAGTGACAGAGTACTAAAAATACCCTGGCTGTAGGTCACATATCAGGAGCAGCATGACTGAGGGAGCTCAGTGAGCTGCTCAGGCTGCAGTGCTTTGCTGCTTGCTGAGGTGATTAAAATGGGCAGCTCCATGAGCTGGCACAGTTATACCTCTTCAGCATGAATCTCTGCGCAGATCTGTGTAGGTCCTCTGGAGGAGAATGGGGAGGTGGTGAGAAGCTGCTTAAAGAGCAGCTTAAAGAGCAGCCTCGTGTCTAGAAGTGTAGTGCTTTTTATAACTTAATTGGAATGAGTTTATATACAACGTTTATATCTAAACTGTTGACTCATCTGTTCTTCGTCATCTCACAGGTAGTGCTTTGAGTCAGGATATTTGTCTCTTTATGTTAGCATGTTTGGAAAGAAAAAACCTTTAAAAACAAGGGAGCTGGGTATAATGCCGTTTATGTGGTGCTGGACTTGATGACACATGCAAAGACAAAATCAGTTGACCTTCCCGCCCCTTGTTCAGTTAGGCTCTTAAATATTAGTAATAATATTACTGGTTTTGGACAGAAGAGTGAAACTCATAGTTCAGATATGTTACACAATATTGTCCTTTACAGACAACTTTCCTGTCAGTTGATACTACCTGGTATGCCACTTGGATGAGCGATTATTTTCAGGTTAGATATAAAGAAGACGTTCTTGACTGAGGGTGGTGAGGAGCTGGCACAGGGTGTCCAAAGAAGTGGTAAATGCTCCATCTCTGATAGGGTTCAAGGCCAGGTTGTACAGAGCTCTGAGTGACATGGTCTAATGTGAGAGTCCCTGCCCATGGCAGGTGGTTGGAACTGGATGATCTTAAAGTCCTCTCCAACCCAAACCAATCTATGATTCTCTGATCAGATTGGCCATTGCAGCTTTATTTCCATGCAGTTGGCACATTTGGACAATAAAACTAACTTTTGAGGGTTTTTTGAGAAACATTTCCTGTGCTTTCTGCATTTTAAAGAGGTACTCTGTACATCATCTTATTGTTAATTTCAATTCAGCAAGAGAAGGAGGAACAGCATCAGCTGGCAGTCACAGCCTTCCTAAAGAACTCAAGGAAAGAGCATCAGCGTATACTTGCACGTCGCCAGACCATAGAGGAAAGAAAAGAGCGCCTGGAAAGCTTAAATATACAGCGTGAAAAGGAAGAACTGGAACAGCGTGAGGCAGAGTTACAGAAAGTCCGGAAGGCTGAAGAAGAGAGATTGCGCCAGGAGGCGAAGGAGAGGGAGAAGGAGCGTATCCTTCAGGAGCATGAGCAGATCAAAAAGAAGACTGTTCGGGAGCGCTTGGAGCAGATTAAGAAGACAGAACTGGGAGCCAAAGCATTTAAAGATATTGACATTGAGGTAGAAAACTTACTGTTGATGGTTTATGTTTTTATGCTTTCGATGTTATTGCCAGGCTGTTGGAATGTCATTTATCTAGTTATAAACTGTAACTGCTTCTGGAAACAGGCTCTTAAAAATGAAACAGTTTTACACTTAATGGTTGGACTTGGTTATATTCAAGTCTTTTCCAGCCTAGTTGGTTCTAAGTAAACCTTAATTCTGAGTTTGGATAGGACCTTTTTTCCCTGGAGGAATTAAATCCAGCTATGTTTGGGCTTTTATGTTTGGTTGGTTGGTTTTGTTTTGTTTTCTCTTGTATGGTATCTGAAATTCAAACTAGGCCTGCAGATCCAGTTTTATAGTAACTGGACTGTGTCTCAGTCAGAAATAAAGATACAAATGCTGTAGAGTTTTTAAAACATAAAACACTCTTCCAGAAGAGAAATTGAGAATGTTTCTGAAGCGAATTTCTTTAAAAGTTAAGGGGAGAACTGCAGAGAAGCTGAAATAAATAAACCAGCCAACTGCATTTGTAACAGCAAAGCTGTTTGCTTTATTTTGTACTGATAACTTTACTTGGTTGTAGGATCTTGAAGAACTGGATCCTGACTTCATTATGGCTAAACAAGTTGAACAGCTGGAGAAAGAAAAGAAGGAACTTCAGGAACGGCTGAAGAATCAGGAGAAAAAGGTACAAAGTATGAAGGGTACAAACCCATGGCTATACAATGCTTTAGTTAGTGCTTATGAACTCTTGTATGGAGATAGAGATGCATTGGTACAATATTGTTGTTGAAAATGTTACTTTCTCACAGTAAAAAGGGTAAATGTGGTCGTGGTTTAAGCCCAGCTGGCAGCCCAGAGCCACGTGGCCGTTTGCTCACTCCCTGACCCTTCTTAACTTCTGAGATTAGAGGAGATCGGTTGTTTTCAGGGTGGTGTGGCCGTAGGCTGCATGGTTTTGGGTTGCTGGCTAGGCTTAGATATCGCTGCTCGGGTGCTGCGAGTAAACTCCATCTAAGGCTAAATACGGCATGAGACCAATAGCCAACAAGTGGATAAAGCTGCTAAGATTGAAGTGGCTCACATGGACTTAGTAGTGGCTCGCCGGGCCTGGGGCTTCTTGGAGTAGGGTTGCTTGGGAATTCAGACCAATTGGGTTTCTGGTATCAGTGCACAAATGCGTTCTAATGAATGGAGTTGATTTGAAAAAGGACACTCAAGGTCTCTGTTAACTGAGTCTCGGTTGGGAGACTCGTAACTGGAGAATACTGAAAGAAATTGAGGCCATTACAGAGAAGCTGAATTAATTTGTTGTATTCCTCACTAAAACAGGGGAAATGCCACTGCTAGAGCGCTTCTAGATGGCAGAGGACCTGCCTGAAACGTGGGTGGCTATAAAAGTATGAGAAACATGTTGTCATAGTAAACAGAAATGCATAACCTGGGCAAGGTGAAACTTCCCCAGAACTTCCAGCTGTATTCAAGAGTGATTCAGGGGTTACATGATACAGTTGGTTATTCAGGTGACTTAAAACTGGCTTGATAACTAGGAAGTGACAAGTTAGTTAAAAAGGTTCCAGTGAAGATCTTCTTGCTGCAGGCTATAAACCTGATGCTCACACTGGGCAAAGTAGCAGAAAATATATTAAACAATAGAATTAGTCACCTGGGTAAATAGGATCTACCCAGAAAGGTCAGCACAGCTTCTATGAGAGCATAAAAGCATTCTAAGCCAGGGTTCTTTGTGAAGTTCTCTGAAGTGAACAAAACGAATGAGTAAGGGTGATCTGATTTGTAGAACTAAGTTGGATTCTCCAGAAAGCTTTTTACGGAGTTGTTAACCCAAGAAAATTTCAGCAAAGCAACTGTGGGGTAAAAGAAAGAGTCTTTGAATGATGCTCTGTTTAGTAGATATAAAATATCTCATGTAGGGAAAGCATTAAAAATTAGCCCAGATCTTTAGCTTTATGTATTGAATGATAGGTTCCAAACTGAACATTTCTTAATCAGCAAAGAGAACTTGGTTCTTCTGCGTCTCTGGTCTGTACCTCTGAGAGGATGCAGTTGAACTGGGAGTTTGAGTGGAGGGATTATCAGTGGTGCGGATTGGCTTCTGTGCAAGAAATGTCTATGTAAAATAGTACCCTTATGTCTGAAAGATGTCTAGAGGGAGGATGTAGGAGCAGTCTCGAAGAGCTTACCTGTTGTAACAGCTGATGGTGGGGAGCAGTTGTTCTTACACCGACTGCAAGGGATAGTGGACCAGGAAGCTAGTAGGAGCCATATTCAGAACTACTTGTAGGTAGAAAGTGTGTCTTCATGCTGTGAGCCATGGACACACAGGAGTTCTTTCCAGAGTACATTGTTGCATATGAAAACCACCTATGAGTTCAAAAGAACAAGAGGAGAAATCCACCAATGTCTACTAAAGACAAAAAAATTTCAACACAGGCAATTGATGATGCTGAGAGAGTATTGTGCATATGCCTGTCTCTTCTTGCATCCTTGCTTAGGAGTGCATTTAGGTGCCAGCGGGAGGGGCAGGTTCTTGGTTAGGTGGACCTTTGATGTGGCCCATTGTGGTTATTCTGTAACAGTAGTAGACTTTGCAGAAATCTCCAGGTACTGGCCTTTGCTTTGGGGTGTGCTGGAGATTGAGTCTGCCAAGATCTGGTCTTTGTATTAAGACATGCTAAAGGTATGTTATCTTTATTCAGATTGACTACTTTGAAAGAGCCAAGCGCTTAGAAGAAATTCCGTTAATAAAGACTGCATATGAGGAGCAGAGAGTGCATGATATGGAGCTCTGGGAGCAACAGGAAGAAGAAAGGGTAAGATGGTTTTTGTTCAGATGATAGTCCGTTAGTGGTGAATGAAAAATACCTGGATTTGCAGTTCTTTCTTCCCCCAGCTCAATCCAAGGGAAGAAGTTGATGTAACGAGTGAAGTGTTAGCTTCACAGTTTCATTGTGCTAGTGGGCAGCAGTGTCTTCTGCCTTAGATCTGAAAGAGGAAATGATTATTCCTAGCGGCTGAGGTAGATGGACTGCAAATATGGAGTAAGATGTTACTGTGTAATACTTTGTGTATTTTCTGTTTTTAGATCACCACTTTGCAGTTGGAGCGTGAGAAAGCTCTTGAGCACAAGAACAGACTCTCAAGGATGCTGGAGGATAGAGATTTATTTGAAGCCAGGCTCAAAGCATCACGACGAACAGTTTATGAGGTACAGGAGCTATAGTATTGTAATCAAATATTCCTCTAAAGTGAGGGAATGTACTTGGAAAGCATAATATGCACAATAATATTGAAGACAAGAAATAGATAGAAATACTAAGTTTATAGCTTTGATTATTTGGCCGTGTTGCAGCACGAGCTGTTTAAAAAAGTCCCATCAAGAAAGGTATTAAGTTCAGTAGCTGCATATGATTCTTTGCAACAATATAGGTAATTTCTATATAACTTCAGGTATAGATAAATTAGTCAGGTAATTCCTTTCCTGAAAAAGCAGGTGAAGGACTAGAATTGTGCATGGTGATTGTCTGTCTAAGTAGGAGTATATTCCCTTGTATGAAATCAAGTGCAGAAGAGGTTGCAATGGCAAGCAGGTGTTTTTCAGCACAGCAAAGTTAATATGCTGCAGTTGGTTTGCTTTTCAGCTTTATGTAGCAATCTGTGTGTCTTAACTCTTCAGTGTTACAGTTCTGGTGTTTCCATGTGTGTTTCAGGATAAGCTCAAGCAGTTCCAGGAACGATTAGCAGAAGAGAGGCGTAACCGCCTGGAGGAGCGCAAGAAGCAGCGCAAAGAGGAGAGGCGCATTACTTACTACAGAGAGAAGGAGGAGGAAGAGCAGAGGTTACGAGAAGAGCAGCTGCTCAAAGGTATCATTGAGAACGTGATCATTTTGTCCTATGCATCCTTCACCCATTCCAGATGTGTATGTAGGTAACTCCTGGTTTCCCTGTGTTATGATATTGGAGGAAATATTTTTACTTTCAGTCAGTGGTGAAGACTTTTCACTGCTATTAGATACTATATTTTACCTAATGCACCCTCTGAATGCTTACCTGTGCACATAGAGATGAAGGTAAAGCTGTATAGGAGGGAAAAAGAAAGCAAACAAATGCTTCCTGTCCTCCAGTTCTTCCAGAGAGTAAGGGACGACATAAAGTGAGGGATGCTGATGAAAATTAAGTCTTTGAATTTAATCATTTAGTTTGAGTTCTGGCCACTTGTTTGTGCACATCTGAAATAGAATAGAAAGGGAACTTCGGTGTTGGATCGAGGACTTAAGCACTGTAAGCAACTCACACCTTTCTTTATGAATTGCTTTGTCCGATAGCCAGTTGCAAGGCTTTAGAAGAGGTAATGCAGTGTATTCATGTTTCCACCTCTGCAGAGCGTGAGGAAAAGGAACGCATCGAGCGTGAGAAACGTGAGCAGGAGCAGCGGGAATACCAGGAACGGGTCAAGAAACTGGAAGAACTGGAAAAGAAAAAACGTCAGAGAGAAATGGAGATAGAAGAGAGGGAGCGTCGTCGAGAAGAAGAGAGGAGAGGGCTGGATGACCCCTTCTCAAGAAAGGTGGGTAATACCTGCAGGATTCTCTTCTCCTTGACTGCTCCTTCTTCTGTAGATGACTTGGAAGCAGATGGTAGCATTGGAAACTTAACTTGTAGGTTAATTCTGGTTTTGAAGTTGTAGTGGCTAACTTAATAGTCAGGTGATGGTCACTTAGCTTCATCTCACTGTCAGCATCTGGAATCTGCAGTTGAGCAATAACCTAAAACAAAGAAACTGCTAAGACCTCCAAGTTCTTTAAATTAATAGAGCCTAAATACCTCTTTCATTAACACAAAAGAATGAAAGCTGTATTGGAAGCAAGTGTAGTGACTCTTGCCAAAGTCAGGAATTAGAGTAAATACTGAAGGAAAATTGCAGACTAAACATAAAAACATTGTTTGGTAAGAAATACTCAATAATTAAAACCAAGAGGTGTGTGCAACATTCCCACAAATATAAAGCACTGGGGGAAATGATTATCCTAATCCAACAGGAAACAAAAGCTAAAATAGATGCTTAATGATTTAAAAGAATGTAACTGAGAACCACAAACCGACACTCCCACTTTCTCAGAACTTCTCACTAAGAGAACTAGCTTTAAGTTTCATCCATCATAGCCATAATCTTTGTTTAATGAATACTCCATCGAGTGGCCCTGTGAAGATAAGTGATCAGAGCCTGTATGAATTGTTTTCGTAATCTATAGTCCAAACACCACTGGTATTTTTCAAATCAGAGGTACTCCCAGGCATGGGCGCTTGATCGCAGGCAGAAGCTGGCTCAGGTTCTGAGAGAGAGAGATAACTGTACCACTTGAAAAATACCATTTGGAGTTTTGAGATTCTTTCTTTGCTCATTCTGGTTTGTTGGGGTCAGTTCAAAAGCATTTAAGTAGGCAGTCATGGAGTAGTGGATACGCAGGATCTTGTGCAACCTCTGTATTTCTCCCTATTGAAGCTCTGACAAATAAAAACACTTTCAAAGAGCAGTTCTAAACCGGAATATCCTGTTATAATGAGGTTGTGTGATGATGTGGAATCATGTGTTTTGTATGGTTTATCTAATTTGCTTCTTGTGGTGGAATTAGGCAATATGTTAGAAGTAGTTAAATGATTTGTCTTTGTCCAGAAATAATAAGAGAGAGTTTACCTGTATTAAAAAAAGACAGCATTCATTATTACTCTGCCCTTCAGCTAAACAGCTTGTATAAAACACAAACCCCTCACCTGTTCTGTGCATTGTGGTGCTGTGAACAAAATGGCTACCCAGAGCTTTCAGTTTATTCAGTTACATTTTCTGATCTGATTAGAAAGCACAAAAGCAAATAATCCTTTGCATTCATTCCTACTGTCTTTAAGGAGCAGGGAAAGTGAAACTGTTAGAACCTCTTTTTGTGTTCATAGGTGGTAGCTATGGCTCACTGTAGGTATTGTTCTTGCATTTGTTCATACACTTTTTAATGTATTTGCATATATTGTGCCCACTAGTAAAGTATGTGGCACAAAGGGAGCCATACTGTTTGTTGAACAGTGCCAGAAACACTAAAGTTAGTCAATTAAGACCATACTTAAGTATGTAACGTAACATAAGTTACTCAAACTCCTGGTAGTTCAGTATTATCTACAGTGTGACAGGTGAGTTTTTAAAACCAAAGTATGCTCTGAAAGGAGTAAATTATATGTTGAAAATCTTCATTTTGAAGTATTGAGAGAGGATGTTCCTGATTTCTTTTTTCTTGCAGGAATCTCGCTGGGGTGATCGGGAGTCTGAGAGCTCCTGGAGAAGAGGTGGTGAGGCAGAATCGGAATGGCGACGAGCACCAGTGGAAAGGTAATCCCTGAGTTACTGAGTACCAGTTCTGGGCTCAGAACGTGTAGGCTGCCTTGATGTTGTCACTGCTAAAGCTGCACTAACTGAATAATACCTCATGCCTTACATCTCTGAAAGTTGCCTTTACTAAAACAAATCCTTTGTAAGGATCTCAAAATGAGAGGGAGGATTTATCTTGGAATTCATTCAGATAACATTCCTGGTTTAATTTCTTTCCCGCTCAAACACTGGTACCAGTTGTATAATTGTCGAATGGGGAAGGTTGACAAGGAAGTGCAGGGATCCTGGGTGATGAAGCAGTCTGAGATTTTCCATTTGGAAAACTGAGAGTAATACATAAGAGCAGGAAAGTCAGAGTTCAGAGTCTTAAAACTATTCAAATCCTGAAGTGATTCACAGAGCAGAAAATCTGTGCCATAGGTGAAAACAAAGTTCTGAAAGACTCTTTGCAATAGCAAAGAGGAGGAAGGATTTCTGAAGGAGGAATATTCTGAAGGTACTTTGTCCTTTAAGAACCAACAACACAGCAAAACCCCTCCCACAAACCCACTCAAAACCCCAAAAAAGATACTTGTTCACATCTACTTTTAGGAGTTTTAGGAGTTCTGGGTATGTTCACCTGTACTGATGGAGGTACCACTATTTGGTCCAGTTGGCAATATGTTTTGTTGCCTGATCGCCTTCCAGGTAGATATTTACAGCTGTCCAACCCTAATTTCCAGTGCAACAATTTACATCCATTACACTTACTCTGACTCCAGTGAAGCAAATTCATTCACTTTCTCTAGTAATTTCTTCTAACGTTGGACAGAGTACCATTGCTCGATAAGCAAAATAGTCTTTTTTGTCTTTCCTTAACAGCTGTGTTGCCATTCTTAGTAGTGATCCACTTTCTTCTGAATTGCAACATCAAAAAATGAAACTCCTGGGTGAAGCCTTGAACTATTAACGTATTGCAGAAGTGTTTAATGCATCTAATTATATGCTTCAGTGTGATCTTTCCCCCCCTGCTGCACACACAGTGATATATGTGACCCATATTAATTTCTGAATCATTATAGCTTAGAATTTTTCTGAATAAGTGTTGTCTTAGTTATTTTGGAAGCTGTGGCTGCCCCATCCCTGAAGTGTTCTGGGAACAGACAAGGGGAATGGCTTTAACTGCCAGAGGGGAGACTGAGATGAGCTCTTGGGCAGAAGCTCTTCCCTGTGAGGGTG
>JAOEHY010023774.1:0-46969 GCA_025447955.1 Psilopsiagon aurifrons
GTGAATGCTCCATTGCTGGTGGTGTTCAAGGCCAGGTTGGACATAGCCTTGGGTGGCATGGTTTAGTGTGAGGTGTCTCTGTCCATGGCAGGGGGTTGGAACTGGATGACCTTAGGGTCCTTTCGAGCCCTGACTGTTCTCTGACTCTGTGATTCTATGCTTTTGAATTTTCTGGGCAGTAAGGCTAGCTGGTACAGAATGACCCACATCCATACCATTGGAAGTCTCTTAACCTATAAAACATTCCTGTAGGACTAGAAACAGTGCCAGTTCTCAAACTGTGCCTAGGTTTGCATGGGAAATAATCATTGGCACAGGCCAAAATTGTGCCAAGGGCCCTTATAACAGCTTAATAGTATTAACAGTTGTGGCATCCCTAGGAGCATCCCTAGACACTGCTGCGCTGTTAAGTCTGGGCACAGCTGGAATCACAGGTACAGCTGCTAAATTAACTTCCCAGTGCTTTTAAGGCAGTGTACAAATAGGGTTGCTTTGTTGCAGAGGGTGTCCCAGAATGACACTGCTGCTTTTGCTGAAAAGAAGATTTCATGTCACACTGAAGAATATTAGTGTTGGTTTTTTCTATGTAACTTTAAAACCTACCAGCAGCATAGCCGGATGCAAGTATCCTCTGACATTAAGCTCTAGTTCTTCACAACACTGAAAATCACTAAATTGACCAAGAGATATTTCTTTAAGTCTGGAATTTATTTAGTGAAAAGATATTACCAATAGATCACTAGACAACAGCAATGTTCTTTGTTAAACTACTGATGCTGTGTGGTGTCAGGTCTTGCTTTCTCCTTCATACACTTCACCTTTTCCACTCAACCAGTACTTTAACTCCAGCCTCAATTCTTTTCACAAGAGAGCATCTGAGCAGGGAGACCAAGGGCAGGTTTAGAGTTCTCTAAGGCAAGATGTTATCGTAGTTGTTAGAAATGTTTCTGCACTTGCTATGTAAATGACTTAACGTTTCATGAATGCAAAGTGAATCACTTCTCTCATGGTGCTTGGGTTTAATCATTTTTGATTCTTGGTTAACATATTTCATAACCAAAGCCTGAATTTTTCATTCTGCATTTGTCAATGAAGTAACAACCTTGTTATGTAGGATGAAGAATTATGTGTGTGGAATTTAGGCTGAGCTGTGAGATTCTAGGAGAGCAAGGAGCTATTAAGACATCCTGAAACCGTGCATAATACAATGCCCTATATTGGGGTCTCTGACAGAGGCGTGTTAATTTATCTCTGTCCTGGGAGATGACAGCTCTGTTCTTCCCGTCCTGGCCTTCTCCAAAGCAGCAGAGTATTATTTATTTTTCAAGTATATCAAGTAATAGTTTTTCTAAGTCTTTCTGGACAAGGTGTCCCAGACTTTGTTATTGTCACTGAATCTAATTTGAATCAACAATGGGTACCAAATAGCAAAAAGTGGTGTGTTTCATAGCAAAACCCAAGCATGGAGCTATGTGGAAACAATATAAAATGAGTCATAGTGTAGTTAGTCCAGTGACCTGGATGTGTTTCTAATCTTGTTTTCCCAGAAACTTGGTTTCTTCTAATTTTTCCAGGTTACAGAAGAGTAAATCTTTCAGAAGTAGATCTTCTGTATAATGCATCTGTCACATTAAAGTCTTTGCATATTCTGGGGTATACTGTGATTTTCTGCTTTTGCAAATTTTCATCACGTTAGGTATGTGATGAACATTCTGGATCTGAGATCGAGAAAAGTCACTGTTGAGCAAAACACTGCCATTCAGCTTGGAAAATTATTCATTCAGAGCATGCGATTCTCCTGTGAAATGAACATCTAAAGAAAAGTAATTATTAAATGCAGACTTAAGATCCCTGTTGGCTTTTTGAAGGTGAAATCTTTACGAGGGAAGGGGAAAACTAACTTTCCATTACTGCTCACGAATACCTATGTGCTTCTAGTCATCTTTATTTCACTCAGTCTGCAATTCAGAAAGGTGTATTCAGAAGGTAGAATTTGTAAAGATTACTGCATTTGAGGTACTTATTTCAAGTGGTTTTAGCAGTATTTAAGTGGGCTCCACAATGAGTTTGTGTGTTAAAACGAAAATTAAAAGATTTTTAGATAATAACACTAATGAAAAAGTATTGCCAAGAAGCTATCAAAGGGATCCAATGTACTTAGAAGTGTCATGAAATGAGTATCAAATAGAATACCAGTGCATGTGTAAAGGCAGCCTAGATTCAAAACGACGATACTTCTGCTAGTGTAAGTGGATGCCATTGCAGTAGAACTTTTATAGTCTAAATTTAACCTTCTTACCCAGAAACTATAAAGTATTTTTTACCTTTTATTTTGGAAAAACAGTTGTTCTCTTCTTGCGACTAGTACTGAATTAGAATGACAACCAAAGCATTCCCAGGCGTGCTTTGGTAGGACAAAGCCCCTTGCCTACAATAAAGTGAATGAAATGTGGGAAACTGAACGTTTGCAATCTAGAGGCTGACAGTTTGCATTACAGAAAAGAAATTGGTGCAAGTTTTATTGAAGGTTGTTCCAAGTAAAAAAGTCCTTGAGGCTGTAGGCTGTGAATCAATATCTTCAAGGAGTTTGGATCTGTCTTGGCCTGTTGTTGCTTTGAGAAGTGGCTGAATTTGTTCTAGCAAGGGAGAGGGGATAGATGGCTTTTCTTTAAAAATCCCATGCATTTCTGCTAGTTTATGTTCAGATAATGTAGAATTATACAATTATGTTAACAGCAGTACAGCAATGCCAATGTATAAATACAACTTCTTGATAACTCGTACAAGTTTTTGGGTGACCAAAGCAGGCAGCTGAACCACCTGGAACTTCACATCTGTGTGCTAGGAAACGTAAATGGGCAGAAATACTGACTTTAAAATAGCAATGAATGTCTCTGGCAGTATGTTCTGGGTGGTGCCATAATCCCCTCTTAATCATAGAGGTCGATGAAAAGTGATTCCTTCCCAGCCATGTAGAAGGGAAAAATGACAATTTAAATGTACTGTTTGGGGGGTATTTTAGTATGCTCCACTTAGAACGATGAATTTTCTAGTGTTTTATTACTTTGTCACTGGTTTCTTTTATTTCATTAGCTGTTTAGCCAAGCAAAACCTTGGGCTGTGTGAGAAAGAGAAGACTTAATCTTTACCTTAATTCATTCCCTTGCCTTAGCAGACACGGTTCCGGTGCCTCTCTGAATGTTTTCCCAGTTAGGTGCAGACTGAACATGGTAACAATGTGGTTGGGATTCCTGTCTCAGGCAGACATGTCTCTGTTTGGCCTCAAAGACCTCAGGGTTTGTATGGCTTTCAATCATTCAAAATGCTAAACTGGCAGTTACTTTCAAGTTCATGCCATAGCACCAATTCCCCGCTGCTCTACACTGTGTGGTTTCATAGCTGCTCTTTGTATTTGATTTCTTCCAAATGAGCTTCATTTGTTGACAGATTTTGAGATTTTCGTGGTTGCCCTGTGTATTTCAATGCACTGTCCTGGTCTTTGGTCTGGAAATAATTTATAGCATAATGAATCATTATAGTGCTGTGTGATAAAACCATGCCGAGAAGAGGGAATCAAAATGAAAAAATGTGTTCACAAAGTGTTTTAGAACTGATCTGTTCCCCAGCAGTTTCTAACCAAGTGCTCTGTATGACCACTGGTAGTCCTGTTGCTCTCTGCAATGTCTGTTCCACAGCCAAGAGTGGAAAGAGAGCTTAGGCTGGGCAGATGGGTGGCCTCAAGTGGGCTGTTTTTGACTCCTCTTCTGTCTACATGAATTCCATATTCCTTTTAAATCAGATTTTTTTCTTGTATAATAGAAGTCCTTCCCTGCCCTTTGTATACAATACATTGTATTAATATCCACAATGTACACTACAGATATGTCTGTACAGCAGGTTATAACCACAGTGTTTGGTAAAATATACATGTGTGTATATATATGTATTTAAAAATAGGATCTTAACGTTGTGGTTGTGTGGGATTTTTGTTTTTTTTGATCAGAAACCAGATGTGATTTGAATCCTGCAATGTGGAAAAGGCCTCAAACTCATGTTAGCAATTTCCTACAGCTTCTCATTAGCAGCGTTTTTACTGCAGCTAATAAGGAAGTCAGGATGTTTTCAAACCTTGAATAAGTTGCAGTGAAGAGGGTATCGGGTTTTCAGTCATTTTGACCACATTATCCTTTTGTGCATCAGCCAGTTTGTATGGCCTGCTCATTTGTGTTGCTGCAGCAGACTTTATTTGTTTTCTCTTCATTGTTTTATTAAACTTTTAATACTTTGAATTGCCTTTAATTTCAGTGATGCTATTCAGCATGAAAGCTGTTATCCTAGAATCGTGCTCTCTTCATAGCAGAACTAGTGGGAAATAATTTTGTTCTGCACTTTACATATGGTAATAACAGTAACTCTTGACATTTGCTTTTCTTTGTGGTTATTTTAGGTTCTGCACAGCAAAGCAAACAGGCTGTTGGGTCTGGTACTGGTCTGTAGTGGGGCAATTAAACTGCTTCTGCTCAGTCACATGAGGATGCATGGCAGTAGTTGTGTGAGTTTCTCAGTATCCTTGTTATTCCTGAAATGTCTGATTCTGTATTGGAGAAGCTAGAACAAATACAAATCAGTCCCCAAAATAAGTTCTTCACACAGAAGAAAAGAGTGAAACTGTGTCCATGTAGCACATATATCTATATATCTATATTGTGGCTATTGCTACCGGAATAATGTGAGGCTCAAGGTAGTTGGTTCTGCATCGATAATGGTGGAAGATGGCTGGTAGTTCATTGAACTTCTCATCTGAGCAGACAGGAGGGTTTGGTGAAGAAAAGAAAGACACAGTAAGTTAAAAAGCAAGATAACTTTATTTGGGGTATTAAAGAAAAATCCAGTTTCTTTTAGACAAAAAAAGAAGTAAAAAAGAAAAACAGTAGTTGAAAAAGGTATTCTTTCTATGTAAAGATTGTCTTTCCACAACATCATGTACTTGTGTGTCTCACACCTTCTGTCATTTACTGCTGTAGTCACTTGGTACTTACACAGCAAGAACTGTTTTTCCTGAGGTTTTGACCGTTTTATCATGCATTAGCAAGAGGAGCATGACATCTGAAGCATGGTGCTGGAAGGGTCCATAAGGATAGCAATCACTCAGTTGGCAGCCTGGAGCTTTCAGAAAAGCAGCAGGCTAAAGGGCAAATCTGAACCACTGATGGACCTCAGTGTAGTTAAGGAGTCTATCCATTAGCCTTTCTTGTCACTCTGCTCTTCCTAAACTCTAAATACTGGATAAAAAGAACCTTGTCTTCCTAAAACATCTATTCGGTTTTACATTTCTGAACTATTTTCTCAATGAAATCCTGGAAGTGATAACAAGCCATGCTGTTTTCATCTTTTCTCTTTTCAGTTCCACCACAACATTGTGACACATACCATATTTGAAGCATAGCTGCAAAAATGTTTCCTGTGATATTTAATTGAGAATTCAGTCTGAACTCTGAATTTGCTAAGCCTGCTGCTTAGGTTAGGTGAAGGACTTGGAAGAGGGAGGCGTTGGGTACGATTTTCATTTTCAGGACACATAATACTCAGAATAGCATTTAATGGGAGCTGAAAGGATGGCAGCGAGTCCATTTGCACAGAACTATTTCAGTCATTTCTAATGATTTACGAGGAAGGAAAAACCAAGGTGGAGTTGGCAAGCCTCACAGAGTTTTAAGCTGCAAAATGCAAAAGAGGAGCAAATCCATTGTGAGGAATTACAAGAAAAAAGGGTGTAGAAGACACCATCCAG
This sequence comes from Psilopsiagon aurifrons, assembly GCA_025447955.1. Lineage (NCBI taxonomy): Eukaryota > Metazoa > Chordata > Aves > Psittaciformes > Psittacidae > Psilopsiagon > Psilopsiagon aurifrons. The sequence goes on from JAOEHY010023774.1 coordinate 5,792, forward strand.
GGACGTATGATTTCCTTGTGCTGGCAACTGCAGCAGGCTGCTGTCTTTAATGCGGGCAGCTTACACTGTTGCTCTGATTCTCCTCTAGCTTTTGCAGACGTAAGTCCATTGACATTCTTAAGTTCCTGGAGTTAGCTGATAGAAGAGCTGAACTGAAACATGTCAGGTATCTGGCTTCCCCTTGAACATCTGTAGTCCTCTTTCTTTTTTAAAGCTCTAATAAGGAAACAAAATTATTCTAAATTAAAGAGTTAATAGTTTTATGTTCGCATGTGTGTGTTTAAGAGTCCCAGGTTAGTTCTTTGTTACTATCCAAGTTGACCTTCTCCTGATCTTAGGAATTCTTTCTGTTGCATGAGCTGTAATGCTTGTAGTATTGAACAGGTTTTTCTTAGAGCAGTCAGGCTGAAGTAAAGGTAAATGCTTGTTAAAACAGGTTGTTGAAGTGATGCAGAAGTGTTCAAAAGCTTCTATTGCATGTATGTTGTTGGGCCCAGAGAGAATACCTAATCCATTTGTCTTGTTAGTAAGAAGACCAAAGCTATTTGCTGTGTTTCTTTTGGAAAATGAACTGGGTTTGGGTGGGGAGGAAGGAGGTGTGTATATACATGTAAAGCAAAAAAGAAGGTCAGATGGTTTTAGAGAAGTGGATAGTTTCTTAGCTTGCATTGGTTTGCCCATGCAATAAAGCTGGTGAGAGTAATGGCCTGTGCTTTGGGTGTTGCAGTGGTGCATTACTTCCTGTACTTCTTTAAACAGTGTTCAAGCACAGAGTTATTTATGGCTGCGGGACAGTAAAGCTGCTCAAATCCTTTCAAAATTAAACCTGGTGGTCAAAATACCCATGCCTTAACCAGATCAGTGACTTCCGAAACGAAATGCAAGTCCTTCCTGTTCCTTTGGCATGGATAGATTTATGTTTAGTGTATCATAACTGCAATAACTTAAAAGTAACTGCTTTTGTATTGGGAAAGCAATGTGACTTTCCTTAGAAACAGATTTAAATGTGATATTTCATAGATAAGCTATGATGCTTGGCAACACTGTTTGATGTGCAATACTCTTTTTTGTCCAGAGGACTTATTTCCACTCTGTGTCTTCCACTGAGATATGCATATAAACAGCCCTTTTGTGTTCTGTATTTCTCAATTAAATTCTCCTACAAAATCGCTTTGCTACTTTGCCTGAAAAGATAAAGGTGTTCTCCAGCAGGAAATCTTATTCAAATTATAAGATGCATATTTCTTGCTTCCTTTCCAGTAATGTCTGATTCATTTTTCTTCGTGTTAATGAGTTCCTTAGATCCATCTTTTGATGGAAAATCACAATGCAGGGAGAGAAATGTTATTATAAGAGCACTGCAGTAATTGTAGCCCTTGTGCCCTGATCTTGATTCTCCCCTTTGCATTTTGGCTCTGTCTGTTGTATTTGCATTTTGACAAATTTCTACTGTATTTTCACTTTGTGCAAATGAATTGTCATAGCCATGAATGCTTTGTATAAATAGCTTATCATTTCATTAAACTCTGATTTATAGCTATTACTCTGGAGTGTTTGTATTCTTCAGCCCTTCTGTTCAGTAGACACTAATCTGCTAGACGGTATGATTCGATCATTTATCAGATATGTTTTGTCCTTGGTTTACCGCAGACATCTTAACTGCATTCTCAGTTGTATTTTGTTTGGCTGTTAATTTCATTCTTTTTTGCCTTTTTCTTTGTTGGTTTTTTTTTTTTTCCTTTTATTTTTATTTATATATAAATTTTAGACGGATGTTTTTGAGTGGCTTTATTCTTTGATTATAGCAAGTGTCATTGTCATTTTTAGATGCTCAGGTATAGATGTCCTGCATCATCCAGTACTGATTTTTCCGCACATGCGTTGTGTGTTTAAACACTTTGTAAATACAGTAGTAGGACTTTTGTATATGATCTACTTGCACAGGTGATGGTGACCTGGAGTTCCATGGAAGGAAAGGCTCAGGGCTTTGCTCCCTAGGAGTGCTGGTGTCAAAAGGGTGGCTGGCTCTGGGGCAGACCATTGCACACCCCAAGCAACTTCCAGCCTCCATACCCATAAACTGCAGTGGCTGGGGTTGATTAGCACCTAATTCACACTCTTCTGTGGTACTGGAGTGGTTTCCTTAAACTGTTAATACATTTAAAACCCACTTCTTACCTTTTTAAATCCCTTTAATTCTACACGGTGGATATATTGGAGAGTAGTCTGATGGTCAGATGAGGCTGTGGCCTCTTGGCTTCAGGGGATGTGCTAGCTTTTCAGAGTGCTCCTGCCCCAGGTGTACTATCCTAATGGTGACACCTAATGGTATTGTACGATGTTGTTTGTCTTGTCCTGCTGTGAATCTAGGCTTGCCCCCAAAACACCTTGACAATGAGTGTTTTCATATTCTGAACACTGCTTAGGTGGGTATAAAGTTAACCCACTTGGCTGAATTTGGAGCTGCTAAAGCAGAATTATGCATTTGGGGGATTTTGCAGAGTATTAAAAGCAAACAAAAAGAACCCCAAAGAGAAAAACCTGTGATGCAGTTGATGTTTAGATGCATACAAGCTGGGCCTTAAAGTAGATGTGACGTGGAACAGCATAAGGATCTTTTTTATATTGATATTGCTGTGTTTGCAATTGCCCCTTGAGTCAAAGAGAGCTAAGTCTAAACTGAAACACTTCCTTCGCTTTCTCAATGGGTACAAGATGCCGTAGATGCACATTTGCCTTAGTGCAGCTCCTTTTCCATTTGCACTAGAACTAAACTACCAGGAATTACCTTGATAAGCCATGGAAACTCTTTTTTTTTCCACTTTTTCAGACAACTTGCATTTCTTTCCCTTAAACACAGATGTTTGTGGGTTTTTTCATCATCATTGTAGCTCGACTGTCATTTTGGTTCAAAATCAGAAACCAAGCTTCAACGAATTGATATTTCTCTCTCTCGATCTTTGTTAATTATTTTAAATTTCTAACACTGTATGGAGCTGAAAAGGCCCCTGAAACAAAACCCAACACATTTCTTCCTCTTCAGAAAAAAGGAAAATAAACCTTCCTTTTCTGGACCCACAAATGTCAGCATTGACACAGCAGAATGGAACTCCAGAAGAATTAAACCATGTAGCATCATGTGTAAGCACTGTCTTTTTCAGTCCCTACTGGTACTCTTGAAATCACTCTGAACTGGCCAGGCCATGCATTATGTTAGTTTTAATTGAAAATCAGCATACTAGGCTCCCTTTGATTTTTCCCTAGAATGGTAGAAAACCACTGATGTCGCTGTGTGCTGTTCACCACCTCCTCCTGGGATACATGCACGTTTTTCTTCTAGGTACAGAATTCATAGCTGAATTCACTAGCTATTGGGATGCAGATGAGTTAAATGAGAGGAAAGGCAGGCACCCGCTGCTTGTGCCTTCGCACTGACATGGGAACATGCTGTAGGTGATAAAGGCATCTTATAAAAAGCTTTAAAACCAGTGGTGTAGCCTTGCACACTGTTCTAAGCAGGAGGCGTTTAAAAACTTGTCAGCAAATGATGTAAGGAGAAGTTAGAAGAAAAGGTTGTGTATTTTTTGAACGCTGGAAATGCAAGGAGTCTGCAAAAGGTTGATGTCTGTTGCCTTCATGCTACTTGGAGAAACAATAACAGCTAAATGGCTTATAATTCACTAGTCTGATGCAGCCCCTTAAGCATGTGAGCAAAAGAAAGCTCCAAGTCTTTTCTCTTTAAATAGTAGATAGAACACATTAATATTCATTTTGTTCTGTGCCATCGTCTCATGTTTCAACCCTCCAGATAATTAAGACAATAGAAGATGAAATTTTGTGCTGAATAAAATTGCATTCAAGCCTTAAACAAATAAGAGATTATTCTGTCCAGTAAACAAAACATAATCATCCTGGCACCCTTACGAAGGAGAGCCTAAAATAGGATCCCTACTCTTTATAGGTCATGTAAAATGTCATCATCTCTTTCACTATCTGTACTGTTTGGATGAAAAAGAGCTGATTAATTTAAAAGAACCTTGGCTTATTTGCCAACAAGGTTGTTTTCTCATTGATTGCTAGGAAGTCTAGTTCCTTTGGAAGAGGTTGCAAATTATGAGTAAATCAATTGTCAGCCTGTGTAGGCACGTCTGCTGCTTATGTGCTGGCTGTGTAGGCTTGTGTGTACATGGTATTTTTGTCCCAACTTTGAATGTACCTTGTTTGAATGAAGCTTATGGGCTTGGGCAGAGGTGGAAAGGCAGCAACAAGTATCACAAAGGGGCAAATCCTCAAAGGTTCTTTAAAAAGCTTAACTATCAAACAGGGTGTGTCTTAAAGGAAAGACCAAATGCAAATAAATGTAAAACTAAATCAATGGATTACTATTTATACATATAATTTTAAAACTCAAAGTGTGCAAAACCACAGCCTGTCAAAGACAGTAGATGTATCAGGCCAGTCTATCTTCACTCGCTCAGAAACAGAAGCAGAGTTTACTTCTAGGAACCCAAGGGCCTCACCATGGGGCTTTTTAGTGGGGGAGTATGACTGACACAAACCTGTGGACAACAGCTCAGCTCATCCCTGGAGGGGATTTTGGGTTCCCTGTGTGAATTGTTTGTCTGTGGCTCCTGGATGCCTGTTGTGCACTATGCTTAAAACTGATGTTATAAAAGAAACCCCAATCCTGCTGTCTTCCAAAGTTCCTCCTTTATTAATCTACCATGACTCAGACTCTAAAAGCAGAACTGTGCAAGTGGGTGCAGTGCATTATTCTGGATTGTTCCTTTGATAAATAGCTATTCGTTTTCATGCTATTTGTCTGACACCTTTTCTTGCCAAGCTGGGAGGTGCTGACCCAAAGTCCTTTTAAGTCAGCAGAAAAGCTCCCAATGACTTCGTGGGGGTATCTTTCCAAAAATCCCAAAGTAACATAGAAGCAAAAACTGCAGTGACATTCACTCAGCAGAAGTACAAGGCCCATACTGTGCTTTCTTGCATTTCTAGCTAGATCATTTTAGACCTCACTGAAGTGTTTTTCTCCTCCAGGAGCAGATGGAGTGCAAGGGGCTCTAATGTACCTGTGTTACTTAAATAGTCTTTCAACTTTAGAGGACTTCTAGAGCTTTTGACTGTGCACCTCCAAAAGTGAGAGAAGTGTAAAATGAATTTGAGGTTAAGCTGATTAGAGCTTTCCATTTCAGGATCAGTGTGAGACCTCCATCCAAATGCATTTGATTAAGCGGGACTGAGAAATGTTTGTTAGCAAACCAGCTGAGAAAGTAGAAAGTGAGCTCTTCAAAGTAATAAGAATAAAAAGGTAAGGAGGAAGAATTAGTATTTAGACATTCAGTGCTGACTTTTTATTGCTGTGGCATCTCTTGTCTTTAGCTGGCTGATCAGAACACTCTACCAAAATAATGTAAAAAATAAAGTGGCTGTTGGTTTTATTGGCAGTGACGCTAAAACTGGTGCTTGAACATTGAGACTGCCTGCCAGAACTGCAGATCAGTGAGAGCCATGTGAGTCTGGAGAGCTGGCACTTATGGGCAAAAATGGCATGGAGGATGGTGAGGTCTACTTGCGTCCTGCAAAATGGGAAAAAGCCCATGGAGCCGAAGCCAGCAGCAAAGCCTGATTAAAAAATTCATCTCTGCTTTTCCTGTTAATCTTTCTCAAAAGCCTTTCACTGTGGATGTATGTGGATGCCACCAAGACTGCTGCTGGAAACAGTAATGTAAAGGAATGAAACTAGCGGGTTTTTTCCACTTTTAATTTTGGGAAAGTGTTGTTTTGACCATTTCTGGTCTTGTGTTTCCTCATTAGTTGTTTTTAGTTGTGAGATGCCTGTAGCTAAGTAGATGTGCTCACACAGGGCAGGACTTCCTTGCAAAAAAAGCCCTATACTTCCTTTTTTACCAAATCAGAATGTATGAAATGTCATTCCAGAGGTGCCAGTTTTTGGTTTTCAAAACCAAACTGGTGCTTTGGCTCCCTTTTTGTTTGCCATGTGAAGATCTAACTGCAGCTTTCCATAAACCCCACTTTGAGATTAGTGTGCTAATTCTTATTCCAGCAGCATGATTATTCTAAGGATTATAAGAAGGGGACAGACACAAAGCATGTGGGCAGAAGGCTTTACTGGACTGAGCTTGGAAACTAGTGAGCCCGTGGTCAGGACCAGGGTAGCCTGGTAAGCTAAGGCACAATCTAAAAAGGCACCCTTAGAACTGTGTCTGATTTCTGCACAAATGTCATGTTCCTGCAGAATGTCTTCACTTTGACAAATGCCATTTTGTGATCAAAAGCATTTCATGGAAAATGTCCAACCCACCATAGACTTGAGGTGAGCTTTTCTCCATTTATTCCGGTATTATATTTTTCACCAAAAGAGACCATGTCCTTTTAATTCAGTTGCAGAACTGTTCTGCTTTAAATCTAAGGGAGCCATTTGTATGCTGTTTCTTTGTAATTAAAATTCTTATCCCTCAAAAATATGTTTTTGATTAAAAATTCCTGCCCTGCACTAAGAAGTCTAAATCTTGTAGCTGTTGTCTCTGGAAATATATATTTTGCTATATGCCCCATATAAACATTTATTTCCTGCTTGAGAATATATGGGTCTTGCCATCTGTAATAATCATATTTGTTTCATGGGGGGAAAAGTTAGGATGACAGAAACATGATACAGGCCCTCCTGAACACAGTAAGAAAACAAGACCTTGTAGCCAAGGCAAAAAAGATGTTTGTTACAGAGTCTAGTAAGCTTTTGCATGTACTTTTTTTCTTTTATTGCCAAACTTGCTTTCTGTGAGGTACTAAATTTATGTTGGACACCAAAGGCATTCAAATTTATGTGGTTTTTGGTTTTGAAAGTGAGTTTTTCGACAGTCTAGCTGCTGTCCTTGACCAGCCTTTAACGTGGTGGTTACAGAAGCAAAGGGTTGCTCTATATGGAAGAGACAGGCTGAACAATCAGAGCATTTTTGTTTTATGTGGCTTTGTGTGTGTGTATCTGTATGTGGAATAGTTAACAGCAACATTGCCCCCGTTCACTTTTCTTTAGCTGTCAATTTGAGTTTTGCTAATAAGATACGGTGTAGTGCTTTATTAGAACTCATAACAAACTGGCCTGCTGTAGCTCTTGCTTGCTCCAGCCAACTCATTTATTCTGTCAGTGCTTTAAAATCTTATTTTAGAATTGAATTTCCATTTCCTGCACAAAAGGGAGGCCCACAATTGTGTGTATTGAACTGATTTTACAGCAGAATCAGCATGTTAACACTTTCCTTTTACCAGTGAGGCTTTCTGAACTTGGGTAAGGTCTTGGTCAGCTGAGCAAATGAAAAGATTTAGCTCGTTGCACCATGTTGCTCTGAACTCTTTTAAATTGCTGTTGGATCTCCTATTCTTCCAGATCCTTTACCTGCCTGTTCAGCACTGTCTTTCTAAATTAGATTTCCAAGGAATAGCTCAGGACATTATGGAACTTGATTGAGTCAATTTCTCTTTAAACTCAAACATGTTTTTTTCAAGAAAAAACATTCAATCTTGATGTAATGTTTTCCAGGGATGGAGAATATCCTCCAACCATCAGCAAACACTTCCAATGGTAGACTAAAAATAAACCAGAAGTATTTGCAGCTAGAATAATTGACCCGAGCTCATCCAGTTTCTTAGATCTTCTTTTCCCTTTGTCAACAACATGAAATTAAAAAAAGCTGCAGTCATTTTCCCTATAAGCCAGGTTGGTTTTTTAACCAATGTGACCTTCTTCCTCTGTTTCTGTGGCTTCTTGTGCCTCTTGCAAAGTGTGCTTCAACAGCTCCCAACTGTTAAGACACATTTTTCTGTTTAGATGTTTTTTACCCAAACAGATACAGCTCATAATTATTTTCAGCTTTGAGAGACTGACTTTCTAAATCACAAAGCCCGTGTGATTCCTTTATGTACTGTATGTTAGTGGTTTGGTGTCTCTTGCATATATCCACAAATGTGTAACTATATATTAAAACAAAAAAGGGGTCTGTCTCAAGCTTAGTTGTGCACTGTTAGAAAATAATGTAGTAGGAGCAGAACCTTTACTTGATATGGCAGGACCACAGTGAGTCTTGTTTCTGGTTCCGTTTCTCAGCAAATCTTGTATCTAGGGTATTGCCAGAGCAGGCTGGAAAATGAGCCTATAGCCCTCTGTAAATGAATGTATTGGGAGGCGTGGGGAAGGTAACTTTCTTCTATGGTGAGTCACTGGTGCACCTGGGTGTGCATCATCCAAACATACCGGCGGATGGACTGTCAGTTGGCAGATGCTTTGGAAAGGGCTTCAAACAGACACATTGTGATTTTTAGCTAGCATTTTCTATCTGATAGAGAAAATAGAGGAAATATCTATTTGTGAGTTAAAAATAAAGAAAATAGCATTGACATTCTAATGTTTTGACAATGGTGGCATTAATGTGTGTTTATGGCCTGACCATCGCAGATTCTCAGCATTTGATTTTATATGTTCAGTACCTCTGGAAATCAGCCTGTTAATGCTGACATACCCAGGAGCCTTCGAGGGCGCAGCAAAAAACTGTGACACTGTGATTAGGATTCAGAGGTGACCTGGCTGGGCAATGGAAGCTTGTCCCTCCAGCAATCAGGGAAGAACATGAAAAGCTTGATTGCTGAAGGAGTTTGAGGTCAGGTTTAAAATAAAGCATGTACTCATGCTTGAAGTACAAAGAAGAACAAGCAAAAAATCAAAGAATACGAATAGCTACTCAGAATTCCCCAATGCTGGCATATATGTCACTTTTTTTCCCCCTATTTTTCTGGAAGAATCAAATGCTGTATTTAGGCAATGAGTTTCAGACTTTGCAAATATTTTCCTAGTGCCATTCTAGAAAATGAGTTTGTTGGCATATTGTTATGTGGGACTTGTTCTGCTAAAGCATTGTAGTGCCGTCTGTTTCTCAAGCTGATTTGGCTTTTACAGCTCAAATATTATATCCTACTTTTAGAACATATGGTGACTCCTTTCAGGAGACATACAGAGAGATGCATCTAATTTCCAGAAATGGATCATTGCCTTTGCATGAAAGACTGCAAGTGCTTTTCATCTTGATTTTCCTGTTCTTGCTATTCTGTCTAGACCTCTTTCTCCACCTCATTTCACCTTCTGCTGCCTACAAGCCCTCCCTGCATCCCAGAAAACGAAAAGCTTGCTGGCAGCTTTCGGAGCAAAGAAACAATGCTCCCTTATCCAGGTTGCTTCAAGCAACACAGTTGTACTGAGTAGGTGTTGGTAACGAATGCTGTTATGTGGTTACGACACAGGCGGTGCTTTCCTGCTGGGATATTATGGGAAGGTTGGGTTGCTCACATAGCCTGGCCTGTGTTCATTGAGAGAAAGGCTTAGTGTAGACAGGGTGTGAGCCACTCAGCCTGAATCTGTCAGAGCTGCTCATGGAAAGAGGCTGCATCCCATGCCGCTCTCCTACAATGATTTCATTCTCCATTCACTCTGGATGCGTAGGAGGTTTTTTCTTCTCTTTCTTTCTTTTTATTAATAAAAAGCCTACGTGGCAACATCAACAATTCTTGCCAGTAGTGACCACTTAATACTCTTCTTTGCTCTTCCTTACTGGAGCACTCAGTGTGAAAGCCCCAGTACAGCAGTGTCTTTGTGTGCAAGGCGAAATGCCTTCTTGGAGGAATGTCACTGCTTCCCTTAGTTCACCTCTGGGTCTGGCTTTCTGTAAAGTTTTTCAGAGCTAAGGCTTTGCTCTTGGCACTTGGTTTAAGGTCACTGCCAAGAGGAAGCACTTATGGACATGGCTGTAATGTTGCAGCTTGATTGTCAGCCAGTTAACTTAAGCCTCTAGTTCAGCGCTGATGCAGCCACAGAACTGTCTTAAGTATTTAGCGCGATGCTAATCCAGAATTCGTTGAAAACAGGTCTAGAGGATGTTGCATTACTTTGTTCTTTGCACAACTACATCTCCTATCTCCCACTCAACCTTATGGTGTGTGTGACTGTTAATCAGTGTTAATAGTTTATCTTGGATGTTTTTCATTTTAGTAGGAATATATTCTGTGTTTGTCAGCCCAGCAGGTCCGTTCTCTCCCCTTGGCTCATTTTGTTCTCTGCTGTCGTTGTCAGAGACCACCTGAGATCCAGGCTCTCTCCTTGTTGTGTGTCTGTGGAGTTTTCGAAGTATTTTTGTCTTCACATTTCTTAGATTTTTCCCTTCTGGACTTCTCTGGAGCAGGTACAGTTGCCACTTTCTCTGGAGGAATGCTGTCCTTTCTTCAGTGTCATGGTGTTACAGGCTCCATATGGACACAAAAGACATTGCATGCTTGAAGAGAGGAGCAGAAAATGTTCTCATATTCTTTTTTATGTCTTCACTATAAGGTAGGACTCCACTGCATGGAAACATGTTGCAGCCTGCAGCAAAGCTGCAGCAAAGATCAACAGAATGGGGTTTTTCCTTTATGTGGACACAGCTTTAGCAGCATGGATTCTTGTCACCCACCGGCACTGTAGATGCTTGACCTGCTCAAACAAAGAAGGAATCCATTGCTGGAGATATATTTAAACTATGCTTCTGAAAAAAATAAACCTCAGTATTTTGAGGAAGAAAATAATAAAATAGGCTTTTCTTGAGGTAGAAAGATCTGATTTCTGCCACCATACATGCAGTAGCTTGTGAATGACTGAACTATGCCTGTCAAGGCTCTCCTTTGAATCTCCACAGAAAGAGAGTTTGAGTTGTCACATGCTTTAATATTGTAGTGATTTAAAGCTTCAAGATGTATTTGTTTAATATGATGCTGTGAGACTCTTACTTTTCCTTTTTTTTCCTTGTTTTTTGAAACCCATTGAGTTGTCAGCATTAGACAGACCTATAGGACATCTGGCTGTCAACCTTCATCTGGGATATGACAATAATCGATACCTTTCCAGCAGGCACCATCTTCCCTTCTTGGGATGCTGTCAGACCATGCTTCCCTTCTTGGGATGCTGTCATGGCAGCATGACTTCTCTCTTTTCCAGGTTATGGTTATCCTGGGCTGCAAAGCTATCAGAAGGTGAAGAAAGGTATCTTCTGTAGGAGCTTTGAAAAATTCAAGGCTGAAGCTCGAGAGCACCAGAAGCTTGAGGAGGCCAAAGGGAGAGAAATGCTGGGCTTTCGGCTGCATGTGCTGGCATTGCTGATCTGAGTTTTTGCGGGGGGCAACAGAAGCTTATTTGTCACAAGCACTCAACATTTTCAGGCCTGGTGTATAAATGATAATATTTCTGCTTTTCAGCCTCTCCACACTTTGAGCTCTGTGGTTTTTTGGAACTTTTCAGCCAAATCACTATTTGTTTAAATTTACAGTAGAAATATCAATCACTATTAATGCACAGAAAATAAAGTGGAGTACCCTGCAAATACAGTAGATTAGGTTAGGTATTCGCAGAATAGTTTCACTGGGGATTTATGGCCTGTTAAGTGTATTTCTGTACGAGCAAATTCTGAATTACCACTTCAGTGCTGGTTCATCCACCCATGCAGATTGAGAGGGATACCAAAAGATAGTGTGCCAAGAAAACTCTTGCCTACTCCTGATTCTGAGCACGACCTGAAAGTTTTGAGTGAATACATCTCCTTCGGATCCACAGCTTCCACCTAAAATAATATTTGAAGAAGTCCTGTTAGTAATAAAGTAACAAGTGTTATTCATTCTCCTGACAGGAATTACTAGCTGCACTGAAGTGCTCTCTGCTGATTCAGCAGCTAGGGCTGCTGCTGAAGTCTTCACCATGCTCCATCAAAGTTGAGTTTTATTGCTGTGTAGGTGGTTCATCCTGTAACCTTGTGCAATTCTTTATAGCATAACCCTCCAGCTTAACATAATTTCTTTCTACTGGAAGGATTTTGCAAATGGATGTGGCTTTGTTGTTCTGAGTGGCTTTTAAAGCATTAATTTTAGCAAGTACTTCGTGTTTGACTTCAGGAAAGTAAGGGAAGGATGGGCAGTCATATTGCTTTGCTTGTGGTATGGATTTGCTAACGTAAACATCTAGGCTGTGATTTGAGCAGTTCATCTAACTGGAGTCTGGCTATAGCAGGCTGGTATGAATTAAAGTCATATACTGATTGGAACTGGATGTAGTATTTACAACAAAGATCCAGTTTGTAGCCTCAGACCAGTAGTTTTTGTCAACAGAGACTGTCCAAATTAGAATGGAAAGAATCATTAACAATACAGTCGAGGCTATTGAAGCATTTATGGGGAACATCCAAACATCTGAACTCTATGGGACTGGTTTGTATCCAGCAATAAAAGTTCATTGTTTCTTTTTGTTTGTTTTTTTTTTAATAGAGGGAAAATAAGAGAAGACAATAGAATTGGAATCAAATCAGGTGTCTGCTGAGCCATCTTAATTGTTAAGATGAACTCCCGTGGCAGTGTTTAAATATCTTTTTAGTACACTGAGCCATAGAAAGATTTTAAGTTTACTTGTCTTAGGAAAATGTGGAAGCAATTAATTTACTGACATGTTATGGGTTTATAAGGAGCCTTCATTTCATGGGTGGCTGGAAGATAGAACATGCCTAGATTATACTGAATTTAAGAAGCCACCTGAATTGTCAAGGCTTTTAAACTAGATGGTTTTGCTTTTTGATCTTATTTGAACTCTGGCCAGCCGTGATGAATGTTTTCTGTCTTACTATATATTCTTGTCTCTTTTACCTCACAAGAGACCTGAAATAACAAACGTAGGTACTGGACTTTATTTACTTATTTACCTAGTAGCTAAAACAAGGAAGCAAACAAAACCATGATGTATTTTACCTCTTCTTCCCAGCACCCTCTTGACAAATGGCTGTTGGAACAGCGTTAAACTGTGACCTTAAAGCCACAGGCGTAATGAAACTGTGATCTGGCAGATGTGACAGACTCATCTTACATAAATCACTCTCTTTTGTCACTGCTGGCATATGGCCAATGAATCTTCTAGTTATTGAATGGCTTTTACAGCCCCATTATTTATAATCACTTTTGGACAGCAGCTGGAAGACAAGGATGGGACAGAATGAAATGATATAGCACAAACTATTACCATTTGTCTAACAACTGCTGGGATTAGGAATATTTGATGAAGATGTGGTTACCAGCGCAGTCTTGTTAAATGACAAAAATCTACTCAGCCTTCATTTTATCTTCTAAGGTGGGTTGCTGCCTACTGGACCTTGCCATGAAAATTATGGTATTAACTGATCTAGAAATAGAATACAATCTCTGCAGGCATTAATAGAATGTATGGTGAGTATCAGGGCCACTTTTATGTGAGGACTTGAGGCAAATCCATTGCAAGCATTTGTAAGACATAGTGGTGATGCCCTGGCACTGCTGTTGTGCCAAGTGCTGCATGGAAAGGCTTTAATAAGTGGCTTCTGCTTCTCAGGAGCCCTGTCTACACCCCATTTTTTAGTGAGAATTATGCAACAGATAGAGAAGTTGTCTTTAGTTGCTCTATTAATATTTTCACTTTTCAAAAAAAAAGTGTTGAGGGGTTTTTTGGGGTTTTTTTTGATATTTATTTTTTTGGGGGGGAGGGAGATGATGGTTTTATAACCAGCTTAATTTAATATACTTTGTAATTAAGGGGAGCTACTTTGGCTCTAATTATAGCTGAGTTTGCACTGGGTCCTTTCTGCTGGGTAGAGCAGCAGCCTTGGAGGAAAGAGTGTGAAGTCATCCAGGCTGGGAGGCCAGTCAACTGAGCTTCAGATTCTCTGCTCGTGCCTCTAAATGAGGCAGTGGTTTTTCTGGGGGAGAGGAGGGTGTTTGTTTGGGGGTTTTTTGTTGGTAGTTTTTTGGGGTTTGGTTTTTTTACTCATCTGCAGTTCTGCCTTTTGTAGCACAGAAATCAACCCCTGCTAACCATGACAACTTATTAATGTCTGTTAAATACTTTCAGATAGAGATCTTCAAATGAAAGACAGTGTGATATAATCAGGGGTTTGTACAGCAAGTCCAATACGTGCAATCTTTGTGTCTTTAAAATCCCTTCCTCTGGATGTAGACATCAGGGTGACCAGAGAGGGTCTTAATCAGGATGACTCTATTGCACTTATATCCCTTTAGCCAGGCCTTTCATTGCTTTATGGCCCTGTTGTTTTGAAATGGTCTTTGTCTGCCTGCCTGGAATCCCTCTGCTAAAGATGCCTTTAAACTGTGAGATCCCAATAAGAGAAGGGGAATTCTGTGGCAATTCAGGAACGGAAAATGCATTTTTCCAGTTCAGATGCTATTGGTCACTGTCAATGTAGCAATTCTTTACAAAGAAGGGTAAACCAAAAATATATACTAGTGTAAACCTGCTTATTAGGAGTGTAATACGGGTCAGAGACCACTTTGTCCCAGGCCTGACTGTGACTTGTCTTTGCACAAGCATCTATGGGCTCTGTCAGAGTTCTGCTATTTATTAGTATTATCTATGACTGTCTCAAGACATAAATGGGATAAGCCAGCTGCAGTAATTAATATAAACCCTAAAGTGCTCATTTCTGATTGCATAAAACATGAGTTCAAAATCCATGTTCAGAATGTACATATTGCACAGCTCTGGCACAGACTGTCTACCAGCTGGCAGGAAGGTGCTGTCAGCCCTGCAATGTTCACACTCAGCTTTCTCTTGAAAAAAGTCAGATTTTGCTTGGTCATTTATGCAGTTTGCTTTCCTTATTGAAAACCCATAAAACCCCTATGTCAATAAGGCCAAGAGGCTTTCTCCCCCTCAAGTCCGCACTGCTGCTTGCTCTGGTGGTAATGCTTCGGAAGAGATGGATGTTCTTGTGCAGCAAAGACAGCGTTAGATGATCTGGTATACAGCTTTCTTCCCCGCAGAAGCTTGAAATCGCAGTAATAAGCATCAGGGCAATAAACTCAAAGCATAGTTTCTCTAGTGGCTTTAATGTTCTGGAGGACAAACATGTGACAGAGGGTTGTGGGTTCGAAAGAAGTGTGGTTAGAAACAGTCAGTATTTTTCATCAGTCACCAAACCATCTAGGTTACATATTTATTGACACAAAACTGACAAGCACAGTTTATTGTTTCTCAGAGAACTGTACGTCAGTACCTTTTTTTTCCCCTAGGAGATGTTTTGCTTCTCCCTTCGGATTTGTTTTTGCTACTAAAGTATTGCTGTGATGTAATGGTTTGAAAGATGATTAATGTACTCTAAAATACAGTATAAGAATTAAGAATAATTGAGAATTCAGCCATTCAGTGAATTGTCCTTTGTTTCATTCAAAGGTAAAGAAGAATTCAGATAATAGCATGGAAATATCTCTGATTTGGAGTGGTACTGAGGGGAGAGAAGCAGTGGAAAGTTGATTTTCTGACTCTGTAATCACATTTCATTAGTGGAGGAAAAAGGGAAGGAAACTTGCAACAAGAGAAAAAAATCTTTGAACATGTTTTACTTCTAAAACCTTTAAAATATGACTTGTGGTGAGTTCATCAGGGAAAAGTTTTTCTGTTTGCGTTTTCTTATATCTGATTTTCTAGAGCTAAATTTATCAGCCTAATTTTTATTACAGAAATAAAGTGAATTTTTCCTGTGTACAAATAAATACACTTCCAACATATCAAAGCCAGCAGGAAGGAAGAGCTGAGTGCTGGCTCTTAAGACCTCTATCTTCTTATTTAGAAGCGGCTGTTCCTGGGTTGCGACTTTACGTGCTTTCAGCAGAGAAGAAAAGAAAGGAGCTCAAAGAGAGTAAATGTAAGATCTAATCTCCTTGAGAACGGAGGAGCTTTTTGAGGGGTAGTAGGATACTTCTAGTTAAGGCAGCTCATCTCTAAGGAAACTGGAGCCAGGTGTTTTCTTGAGCACAATTTATACATGGAATTAGACTTTACAAAGGGATGACTTCCGTGTGGCCCTTCTACCCAGCCTGATGGTTGCTGGTGTATGAACAGAAGCCATCAGAGGGTGAGACTTCTTTTCAGAGGGAGGGTGCACAAGCAAGGGATGCCTCTGAGGGTCTGAATTAATTTTACTGCTACAATTTGCACACAGGAGGTTGCTGAAATATCATTGCCACGTCCTTCAGACTCCCAGGAATTGCAAGTGCCTGTATTTTGGGCTCCAAAAAAATTTGTCAGAGCTTTATAAACTTGTGTCTAGCACTAGAACCTATTAAATCACAGCAATACCAAGCATGTGTCCTCTCAATTCTGAGGAGATTTTTGGAAAAGATAATCGGAGTGGTAGATAATCAAATGGTAGAGAATCCAGCGTCCACGCTGGATCCTTCTGGCAGCTTCCTACATGGAGTTGGTTTCTGTGTTCAGCTTATTTTCTTCTGTGCTCTGGAGTGAGTTGTGTCAGGTAAACCAGCTTTTGCCTAAAGCTGAGATTGTCAGGGCTGCAGGAAGCCTTCGTTTCCATCAAGAATTTGCTGGAATTGGGCAACAAAAATGTGGCTTAACAAGCGCTTTTTGTTGTGTGGTTGGTTGGTTTCTTTTTTTTCCTCTATTCTTTTTTTATTTCCATTTAAGCTAAATGTAACAGAAATGAGCATCACTGTGAGCTCCCTGAGGGGACAGTCATGTGAGTGTAAGTATTGCTACAGCCCCTATTTTTGCAACTGCCATCTTGACTAGTGCATTGGTGACGCAGCTGGGAAATCCCAGCTACTGCATAAACCAAATAACCAAGCTTTCCAGCGGGGGGGGGGGGCTGTGATAAACTGAGATGTTAGATGGAATGGGCACAGAGGGGGGCTAAAAGCAGATATCATCAGTAAATGGCATATTTTGTGTGGTCAAACAGAGCTTTTTCACTGCTAGACATGGCGATGACATAAATCATTGAATCACGAATCACAGTATTTCAGGAGAAAGACGATGTTATGTGATACATGCGGCTCAGTGCGTTAATTTCTTCACTGTAATAAGCCCTTGCATTAGGTCCAAACTATTTGTCATCTTTGCTCTTTTTGCTGTGAGAAACCACCTTTTCTTACTGTCTCTTGGCCAAAGAAAAATACGGTTTAGTTAAAAAGATAAAGAGATGCCTTTTTATTTCAGGAGATGCTCTTTTTTTGGTCCCCAGTCTTCCCCTGAAATATAAGGATGTGTTATGAAACCAAGCATCCAAAGTTCAGAAGGTCAGCTCTGATACTGGAAAACTGTAACCCACAGGTTCACCCAAGCCCTCAGAGTGCCTCCTATGTGAAAAACCATCTTTATAGTGCAGTAACCAGGGATCATTTGTTAGAAGATGGGTGACTGATCTGCTCTTGGAGTGAGAGATGTTGCTGGGGTAACTCAGGGAAGTGTGTAGAGCCAGTTTTATCTGTCTTAATTCCATTTTCTGAGCCATTTCTGTAATAAGCATTTTTGTCCTTAAAAATCTTCCTTCTTATAATAGCTGAGCTTACTGCTTGAGCTTTCTGTTCTTTAACAAGAAATTTAGTTTAAAACAGAAAAAAAAAGAACATAAATCCAAATACCCTATTTATTTTCTAGAATTTGATGTAGTATTTCGGATTAGGGTTTTTTTGTGTTTAATTTTGGCTTTTAATTAACATTTCAGTTAAAATGTTGCAGGACTGCATTAGGCAGATAGGATGTTCCTGCCCATGGGCATTTAATGGGCTGCACTCTCATTTGTCAGGAACCACTGCTGCCTCCCAGACCCATGTCCAACTGCCCTCCGTTGTGGTATTATTATCCTTGATTTGCTCTGCTGTGATTCCTAGAGGCTCCAGCCAGGAATATGCAACTGTGATGCTATATTCAATGTTGAGATGTGTTCGGTATTGAGATGATCTCTGCATTACATATTCACAATCAAAAACATCATAATGCAGATCATAACAGACCACAGAAACAGCTGCAGTGATTCAGCCCGAAGTCCTTGTAGCCCAGCATTCTGACTCCAGCTCTGGCCATAAATAAGGTGCTTAGCAAAGGAAAGGAGAAGAGCAAAATATTTGATATTCCCCTACTTTTTTTCCTAGGTCTCCCAGCCATCAATTTGTTTTCACCTGCACCCCTTTTTGCAGCCCTTAATGGGTCCGTCTTCAAAGTGCTTTTCCAGTCTCCCCTTGAAGCTCCTCAAGCTTCTTGGACCCTCAGTGCTCTCCAGCAAAGAGATCTGCCAAAGCCTATGTGAACTGCTAATGTTGTGTGGGTTTCACCCAAGCTCCTTTCAGCTTTCCGTGGTGTCTCCTGGTCCTTGTGTTGGGAGAGCCAGTCCCCATCTGCTCCTTGGGGTGTGTTGGGGACCAAAGTCCACAACAGGCTGCAGCATCCCAACCTTCTCTCTTAGTCTTTGTACTGCAGCTGCTCCAGACTTCAATCATCCTGGTTGTGTTTCTCTGAAGCTTTTCCAGTTGTATTTTCCTTTTATTTTTTAGAGCATAAGAGTTTCGACCCTTGTTCTCTGTGTGTTCTTGCGTGGTTGTTTTTGCTCTTCAGTCAAATTAATGTCGATGTTATTCCAGACTTGGAAATACTTCATTTCTGGGAAAAGACTTCAGTGAGTTGCTCCAGTTCATAAGTTCTGCTACAAGAAAGGCTTTGCTATTCAGCCAGTAGCAATGTTCTTTAATAACTATGTTACTTTTTTTTTCTTCTTTTTTTGTCTGTTTTGTTTTCAACTCATCTT
The DNA here is from genome assembly GCA_025447955.1 of Psilopsiagon aurifrons. NCBI lineage: Eukaryota > Metazoa > Chordata > Aves > Psittaciformes > Psittacidae > Psilopsiagon > Psilopsiagon aurifrons. The sequence goes on from JAOEHY010023774.1 coordinate 24,460, forward strand.
TATTCCCACACATTTCTGAAAGTGTTAAAAACTGTATTAAGTAACAAATAGTTTTAAGTCAAAAGTGTTGCATATTATTCTGTAGGTTTTAAGGACTTTGGGTGCTCTTAATTCCTTCAGGCAGTTATTTTCTAACTCCTGCTGTGTGCTTGGGTAGATACCAATGCAAAGTATAGTACTTGTTTGATTTTGTGTCATGTTCAGCTACATTAGTGCCTCCAGTGGGAGCAGCCTTTGCCTTCTGTCTGTCTGCCCCACTCACCCTCTAATGAGCTGCAAAGGCAATACTCTACCTTTATGATTTTTCTTCTTTTTCTCATCATCTTTCTCCATTTGCTCAGACAAAGAAGTGATAAAAGGGAATGATGATCCGTTTAACACCACAGGAAGAAAGATGCATTATGAGGCAAAAGAGACCTCTTGTTTACAGCGAGTTATTTTTGGTAATTAGCCATTTGTAGAGGAAGATGAGCCTCCGCTTGTAAAGTCAGCGTGCCATAATTTAGGGGACTTTGAATGGAACTCTTAACATTTGCCTGGATTGGAAATGTTAATTGTGTGCATTTAGAAATAAATAAAGGACTGTTTTTCTCTTTGCAGGAAGCAGACTGAACAAAGACCTGAGGCACTATCTTAACCAGAGGTTTCAGAAAGGATCGCCGGATCACGATCTGCAGCAGACTATTAGAGATAACCTTTACCGCCATGCTGTGCCTTGTAAGTAACAAAACATTGACCCAGTGGATTGCATGTTTCATTTCTGGTTTATTTTTGAGGCAGCCTTCTTGTGGTGGTGTGCACATAGGGTTCAGGTAGGGATGATAAGGAAAGCAGTTCATCCCTGAACTATGCTTTTATGATTACCCTTTTGGGATCAGTTGATGGTGATGCTTACTTTGGAGAAAAACCCTTTTAAAACAGCCATTAAGTGCTTGCCATAGAAATAGTCTTCATTAACGCCATTATGGTGAGTGTTCTTTTATTGGTTTGAAATGTAGGAATAAAAAAACCTGCTTGTATTTTGATTTCCTTAGCAGAACTTTATTTCTAATGCTTATTTAACGTGTGAAATTTAACAGCCTTTTATGGCTGTGTGCCACTGTAGCAGGCAACTGCCACTATGGGGAGGTCACCCTCAATTCATGTAGGAGATAAGCAGCAAGAAGTAGTGAAGCTGAGAAAGAAATGCTCTTTTTCACTCAAAAACCCCACAAGAAACCAGGAGGAAAATGGAGATGTTTTGGAAGGTGTTAATCTCTAGAATTTCAGAATCTTTACTCAAAATGAGACTGTCCTAGCAATTTTGGGAAAATATACAAAGAGTGAAGAACAATCTTGCTTCATAGTGCTGCTGTTTGGCATTCTTCAGCTGCCAGGATATGCTATTCTAAAGAAATGTTTTTTCTGCTTAACTGGGATGAGCTGTGGGAGTAATGGCATGCCTTTCAGATCAGGCTGGGATAAGAACTGACAAACATTTTAGTTATAGGATACTGAGATGAGAAGCCAACTATTTTGAAGTTTTCTATCTCAACATGAATAAGAGTTTCTTGATCCTGGCAGACTTCTATAAATGTTGAATGCTGCCACTCAAAAATCAGTGTTTGCCAACAAATATCATATAGCAGTATGTAGAGCAATAGCCATTTTCAATCTAAGTGTTGCATGCAGGAGAACTGTTTAGGACCACAGTTAAAACTGTGGTAACACTGACAGATGTTGATTCTTCAAATGGTAGATGCTGTATATCACCACTGAGTTTATTATCATTTTATCAGTGGAAAGGATGGACTGAATTACTTTTAAAGTGTCGTGCATGGACATAAAGAGTAAATATAAATTATTGTTTTCTATTGAACACTTCCATTTTCTGTTTTGCCAATGTGAAATATGATTGGTTTTCAATCACCTAACTTGCCAGGCTGCAGGGTTTTTAAGGCATACGGTGAAAAGTGCCTTCTAAGAGAACACATGCAATGTTTGGATTGGGAGATGCAATGTTGTGATGCTAATGTCCTTCTGCTTGCGTGTTCTATTCCAGTTTCTAAAGCAGGAAATAAAGCAAACGAGTGTAAGTTCTGTGGAAGCATTTGGGGCATTACCAAGGTTACATTTTGAAATGCTTTCCTTTGATTCTTTTCTCTGATATATTGAACTTGATGGTGAGCTAAACTGCTTGGACTCACTGAAGACTTTTGGTTTAAGACTAAGAGCGATGAAAGTGATTCCTGCTCTTTAGAAATAGCTGGAGGAAACATGTTGTCAATGTATTAATCAGATCATGAGTACTTATGATCCATTTATTAAACAAATGGAAAATGTAGGAAGTGGAGTTGGTTACTGTGTGTTTCCATACTTGGAGTTCTAAAGCAGTAGCATTTCATTTTTAATTCATGTACTATGAGGATGGTATCAACAGTAGCTTTTAAAAATGATGCTAATATTTATATGTGAATCTGAATGAGACTGCTGCATGCACAGTGGGTTGGGATGCTTTACAGGTCTGGAGATTAATCCAGCTGTACACTCATATTTTTATTCCTTGGTCCACGTGACCAGTAAATCCAGAGCCCTGGACCAATCTCAAGTGCTAATGGATTATGAAGTCTTGTATTTTGAAAATGGAATTCCCTGCTGATTATGTGGTAAACCCGAACAAGAGCACAAGGTCACTTGGACTGAGCATGCTTGGCTTGACAGCTGCTTTTTGTTGCACTAATATAAAGGCTAAATGCAGTGATAATTACTAAAGAGGAAGTGGAAGAAGACAATGTTAACCAGTTCATCCCCAGAAATTCTAGTAAGAACCATCTGGTTAAGCTCTGACTAGTTTGTTAGAGGGGGTGAGAAAACCCAGAGGGCTTCTGTTTCCCACACAGCCACGTGCTGGTTGTGTGCTTGGCTGACTCGAGCACTGAGTTTTAGTTTCTGTAGAAGATAAAGGTCAAGTAGAGGGGAGGAAAGATGCAGAACATTTGACTCAACCTCTCTGTTTCAAATTGCAATGGCACACTGCTTAAGCATCATTTAGATTTTTACTTAAGGGGAGTTGGTTAAGAGTTTGATTTATTTTCTCCTGAACAGTCTTGGGTAAGAAAGTGGGATGATGTCTGCTCCCAAAGGGGATATATAAGCGTTGCCTAAATGGGTGGACACAAGGATGGTTTTCCAAGAGGCCGAAGGACTTCATCCCTAAACATGGGAGCCATCATAAGGAAGTGAAACCTTGAAATAGATCCAGAAGTGAAGTATTATTGAAAGAAGTAGGTGAACCACACAGTTACTTTTGCAAGCTGGTCTTCCCCTGCTCCTCAGTGGTATCTACCCCCCTCCAGTGGGCTTCCTCTGAGTCTTCATACCCTCCCCTCCATCCTCTCCATTTTCTGCAAAGGTCTGTGGTGAGCAGGAGCAGTGACAAGCTTCCAGGTGTCCTCCAAGTTTTGTTGTTGTGCTGTCATGAGTGCTCTGCTGTTACTGTCTCACCAAACCCGTGGATTTATTTATGGATTAAAGGCATTCTCCTCTGGAATTTGCAACTTCAGCATCATAATCTAGGACTGAGCCAAGGTAAGGAGGAGAGGCAGGACACCTTAGTTAGGTATTTGGAAATGCTTATGAAAGCATGCATTTACAGTGTGCAAATCTGTGAAAGAATTAGTGTAGTTCAGCCACTGAACTAGCTTTTATTTCAGCTGAACCAACTATGTCTTATTTCCTTCACTTCCTGATGCTATCATTTCACTGTTAACTTCATAGGTTGGGTCAAAGCCTTTTTTTTTTCTGCTTAGGAAAAACACATCTTAAACTTGAGCAAAGGTATTCTCCTTATATATTCAGATAGATAACTGTTTGCATTCCTAGCATGTATGGTCCACTGTCAAAACCAGACAAAAAACTTGAATACATCATCCAGATTAGCAGGATGTTGGTCTGGTCTCTATCTGTCCCCTTTGCCTTGTTTTCTTTTGAAGCACCACATTTTTCCTGACTTCTGATGTGCCTAATGAAGATCATCAGAAATAATGCTCTATTTGTGGGCTGGTTAATGGCTCCATTGAGCTTGGAGTGGACTGAGAATTGGCAACCATTTCTTGATTACTGATTGGTCATGACTGTACCAAAAGTGCTTTGACTGATGCAGAGGCTTTGCCCAAATCTTATTTTTAGTGTGAATTTCACTTATTCCAGCTCAGTTTTGCCAGCATAAGCATTTAAAAGCCAAAAAGCAGGTTTACCAACTGTGTGAGGCATCTTGCTGGGGCACCTGGTAGGATGTCTGAGTCCACCTTTGTTAACTGAAGTTGATGGGACTTGCATGACATCTGATTTGGGGGGAGGCTGAAAGTCTGTGATGTAGCATGTGTTGACATCCTGCCTTTAGGTTTCAGGGAGTAGTTCAGGAGCAGATCTCCCCCAAACAGGACTTTTGTATGTGAAGATTTGCTTAATGTAAAATGTGATTAGTTGGAAATGTGTGTAAGAATATATCCGTGCAATAGTGTTAGTTGAGAGATATGTGATAGCAGCTTACTTAAAGTGGGTGCAGCAGTGTGTCTAAAATACTCTTCATGGAAGGCTGAACACATAGGATTATCTTCCTCATTTTGAAGTGATGGTAGAGGGCATTTGTTTAAAACAAACAAGCAGTACCAGCCATTTGTCTTTACAGCTTATTCTCAACAATCTGACAGCAGTTTTCTGTTTAAAGTGTATCGAGTAGAATCAGGGAGGAGATGAATTTCCATAAGCACTTATCTCAGCATGTTGGTTTGGATTTGGTGTTTTAGTTGGTTGGTTTTGATGTGTTGGTTTGTTGGTTTTTAATTTCTTTCCTCTGAGCACACTTACTTGATTCTCCACTTGTTTCCGTTCCATGTGATGCGCAGAGGCAGCTATGGATAGTCTGACATCTGTACTTTCACTTGCCAAAATAGCATACCTGGTGCAGGCATGACTGTAATAACAAATCAGTGGTCCCCTCCTTATTCACCTATAGTCTTTATTTGTCTTATTTCAGTATTGTGCAACTCCTTTCATTGCCAGGCTGTAGTCTTCAGAAGCGAAACTCTGGAAAGTACAAGGTCTTTTGATGGTAGATGAAACAGGGCCAATGTAATGGTTAGACTAGAGTTAAGTCTTAGATGTTAACCTAGAGGCTGTGTGTCAATCTCTTCTTTTTGCCTCCTCTTCTGGATTTTAAAACCTCAGGAGGTCATCATTCAACAGTTGATTCACTTTCCCAAAACAAGTACATGCCCTGAGATTAATTGGGTGGAGATTTCAACATTAGAGATTTACCACTTCCGTTTCTGCTGTCTTTTCTCTCACCTTCCCAGAGTTTGATCTATTCCTCTGTCTTCAATTACAGAATGGCAGCTCCAACTGTTGTTGTTATTCTGACAGGGGATTGTGGAACAAAAGAGAAAGAAATGGATAAAAATCAATAGTGTAAGTGTTGAGTGGTTCTGTAAGGAGCCTTAGAAAAAGACAAGGATGCCCAGGCTCCTGCTGGCCTCAGCTACCCCACATTTCAGTGGGGAATGTAAGAATAAGTTTTTTATTCCAAGCAATCTGCTGGTGCAAAGGAAAAGTCTCCTTAAGGAAAACCAATAATGCTGAACAAGGAAACTCTATAGTATTTATTGGACAATCTTTAGTAAGTGGATGTAGATGAGCACATTAAACCTTACTATCTAATTAAATGTTTTAATAAATAATTGAACTACCAAAGGGTAATTTTGTTGCTCCAAGAGTCAGATAAGCTGTTACCATAACCACCATCATCTGCACCAGATGGAGGACTAGAGAGACTGAGTAGGCTGAAGTGTGATGGAACTGCTGTCGAATATGCAGACTTAGGTGATTTCCCAGGATAGTTTTTAAAGCCCTGTAGCACTGGGCTCCCTGTAAGTATTCTGAACTTCAAAATGAATTGGTAGAAGGGATATGCAAACCTGCTTACAGACAGTTCTTTTCTTTAGAATATTGAGCATAATACTGTATCAGTGTACTGGGAAAAATTATTGGAGTGAAGCAAAAAGACCTTTATGCTGCAAATGCATGTGTTTTTACATGTGGGGATATTTGAGTCACAATTTCAAGGCTATTTTTAGGTACTAATTTTTATTAAGGATAAACAGAATCACTGACAGTGCGCATTATTTTTCTTCACAGGCAATAAATCATCAGTTTATGTACACAAATTCTCAAAAGCTTTCCAGACCTGCAGCCTTCTTTATTATCCAAGTACCTTTTGTTGCAGTTCCTTTCCTAGAGGTGTAATTCTGCTTTTGTAATGAGAAAAAGTTGTATTGTCCATGAAATATTCATTGGAAAGCCACACCAATAAGGTGATGAAGAGCAGACTGATTGGGGTTTTTTTTTCCTAACACATGAAAAGTAATTAATTGTTTTACAAGATTTATGGTAGGAAACAAATGTAAGTATATTTTAAGTAGTGTCCTTATCATTAGGGTGCAACATAGAGGTACGAGCAGTATGTAACAGTAATTTTTCTTAAGGCTATTTGCTTGTGAATTAATCTAACTCTGTAGAATGAGGCATATTTCCCAAGCCAGCTAATTTTTTACTTTTATACTTCCTATATTTAATTTTTCATGTGTTTCCAGCAGGGACTGTATTCTGAGCGCAACCGGTGGATTTAGAAAACCCTTATAGCTGTGTTCCAGGGAGTGCTACAGAACTACAGAAGAGTCCCCTGCAGTTATCAGGGATATAATTATTTCACATATTATTGAAACATGATTTCACTTTTGAGAGAGAAATAAATGCCCTATTTGGGATAACAGGGCCAATATATCTGTAGTTTTGTTCCTTTCCATAGACAGTCATTTGTGTTTAATCTACAAGACTTCAGGCCTTTTCTTCCATCTGGTCTGTCCTTTCAGATCAGTTGTGTGTTTTGTGCCACTGGATTGGGTATTGGGTATCATTATTATTTTTTTTACATTTGGAAATAAATACACTTACAATAGCAAATACCTCTCCATCTGCTTTCCCATTTGTGAGGAACTGCTCTTTTGTGTTTCACTGTACACCCGGTTGAAATTGCAAGAGGCACCAGAGAACACTACAAAGCAGAAGAGCTCAGCCTCGTAGGCTCTCCCATGCCACTTGCCAAAGGAGATTTGGGTAAGAAGTGTGGGAAGAGATTACATGGCTAGTTTTCTTTGTTAGTCCCCAGTGTACTTAATTTTGTGGGGGTTTTTTTTCCATTGCTGTTGCTTTGTACTATGGCAAAGCATCTGCAAGTGGGTATTTAGTTAGTGCAAACAAAGTCTGTGCATATGTTTTAAAATGTAAAGGTTTCTAAGGTTGTGAGTCTCTGGGAAAGCTGAGAGTAAATCAGAGCTGAGAGCAGGTACTGCTGTTTGGAGGTTGAAGGGGTGGAGGTGAATTGCCCTACATTGTGTACTTCAAAACTGACTCTGTCCTGCCATAGTTTCTAATATGATGTCTCAGGGTCCTGATTAGAGCTTTTGTGATGTCCCAGCATTTGCTTTTATTGAGGCAGTTTGATTTCTTTTCAACTACCATCATGAATCTGTTCTAGGTTTACAGTGTATTGATTATGCTACCAGCCAAGAGAATGAGCATTCCAGGCACAGGGAACAGTTTAAACTGAGGAGAAATTAAATGCGTAGCTGCTCTTTAACCTGTTTTTCCACTCATACTTGCATTTGTGATTCACATTTGGTATCTCATGACTAACTCCTTCTAGAAAGCACCCATCACTCTGTATAGGTATGTTTGTGCTTGGATGTGTTGACATTTATGGTGGTTTCACAGTTACAAAAGCCCTATGCTTCTATTATCAAAGATGCCAGCACTTAAAAGAGGACACCTAAAAATCCCATTTAAATGATACTGTTCTTTTCCAGTGCAGTACCTGCAGTGTACTGTGGGCAAAGCCAATGTCATTGCAGAGGACGAAATGCCTGTGTGATTCCCGCTCATGTATCTTGCTGCCTTGATAGTCTCTGAGCCCAGGAAGTCAATGGCAGATGCAGCCTCCTGATAGTTTGATGGGGATGGAAACTTACTGCATTTCATCTTCAAACTGTTATCATTTTTTAACATCACCATGCTTCTTCACATAAAGCATGCTATGTATTTGTCCTCCTAAATGCTTTCTCTTTTTATTTCAGCAGAGGGGAGATTAGCCATGTAATCATTTATAAACCTGTTTAGATTCTGCTAGCTTGTGTTCTTTGGGGAAAGCCATACCCAGTACCTTTACTAGGAGTAACTCTGTAAATTAATCTTCATTGATTTCCTTCCTCCCCCACCCTCAGTGAACGAGAGGATGGAAAAAAATAGAATAAATATTTCTAGTTCTGCCTCTGTTGAAGGAGAAATAAATCTTTCCTATTAGTCATAACGGCCTAGATGTATCCTTTTCTTATAATGTGCTCTTGGATAATTAGAGCTGTGAGTTATGAAGTAAAGATTCCTGGGTCATTGCCAGAACAGATTTGTTTGAGGGGGACACTAGTTCCTTGAATTCCTTTTAAAGGGCTTTGTCATGTCCCAGGCTTTATTTTAATAAATGGCTCTTTGAAAGGCTAATGTATCTTCGAAATGAGATGCGCATCATGGAGTAATCAGGTGGATGGTGATCTACCAGTTCTACTTGCAGGGTCTTTTTGGAGATGAAGATGGAGGAAAACATCAAAGACCCGTGGAAGCTTCACCTGGCGCTGAATTTTATTTCATGCTTCATCATTCATTCACCGCCTGCTCTTCTTTAAACTTCAGGTTTAACATTTCATCTGCCATTAGAAAAAAACAATAAACAAATGTTGGTAAAGGGAGATCTATAGGAAGAAGCAGTATTGCTTATTAGATAAATTGATACCTCATTCTTATTCCAGACCTTCATGGCAACTGCCACTGCTGCATGGATTTTTCTACCAAATTTAAAACTACTTAATGGGAAATTGTCATATGCTAAAAATGTGCAGGTAACCATTGCTGTATTAGGGATTTGAAGTGGCAAACCTCAGAACTGAGTGGCTGGGGCAGGTGATGTGGAAAGGAGGAACTCCAAATTAAGAAACAGCTGCTTTTAGCAAACTCTTCCTTGAATAAATGAGGAGATGGATATTTATAAATGCAGCATTGCTATCTCCTGCTGTTCATAGGTCTTGAATTAGCAATCACAACCTTGAAACTGGGTATTTTGACTTTTCATTTACCTCTTAGTTTCTGAGCCCTTAATGCTGGTTTTGTTCATGTTTCACTAAGGTATGGGTGTTTTGCATTTTCTGGTCAGAGGTGGCAAACTCACGAGAGTTGAAAATGTACTTGAACATTGAGCAGGTTTTCAGCTCTTCTAAATCCAGGTATGTGTTGCAAGACATGCAAGAGATTTGAGGTAAAGCCATCTGGACACTACACAGCAGTGCAGAGGGAGGAAGGCTGAACTCAACCATGGACAGAGCTGGACCCAGTTCTTCCAGGAATGTAAACATCCCATAATGTTCATAAATATCTTTCCCATTTTTGCATTCCCATGATTTTACTTATTTATTTTCCTATCTCATTTCACCTTCTGCAATCTTCTGCAAACACCCAGTGTTTTCTGGAAGGGAGCAGCTGATGAGATGCGGCAGTGCTGCTCCTGTGTAACTAACCACAGTGTTAGGAGCATCACATTGACAGACATTCTGTGAATCGCCCACATAATAGAACATTGATGATACCATTAAAGTGATAAAGTTAATATTATAGCACTATTAGATTTCTCCCTCATTAACTCTGATCTGATAAACAACCTCTGGCATATTTTGAAGGCAGTAGTCACCTTACAATCACTACTGCTACTCTCTCTCTGGCATTTCACACTCCTCTAGATTTATAGTTCTTTTGTCATCTAATCTGTACTTACTCCTTTATCTTTTTCTTTGAATTTGTGCTTACAAGCAGACCCCTTCCTGGAGGGCCCTGGATGTGCAATTAACACTTCTCAGCAAGAATAAGGATATCCTAAAATCAGTTTCTGAGATTTAGGACAAAATCAGTTTTAAAGACTAAAATGGACTGAATGTTCAGGAAAGCATGATGCACACTTCCAACAGTGTTTTAGTGCTGGGCACTTTTAAAGTGTTGGAACAGGGTAATGCTGGTAGCAGCTGTTGTGTTCTTGGCTTTTGCCCACAGGTATCAGAGCAATCTCTGCAAAATCTTACTGGGGATGTAGGCGATGAAGAGGGGACCAAGAGGATGCTTGTGGCAAGGGGCTGTGATGGGCGTCGGGCACAGCCCTGCTGCTGCATGTCTGGGAGCTGGAAAAGATGAAGAAATGGTTTTTCTTGGCTGTGTCTGTCCAGCAGAGACAACTTCCACTCTTAAAAGTTAATCCTCAAGCAGCAAAGCCGTGAGCTGCAGCTTAACTAAGTAACCTTAGCTCATCTCCACTGGCAGAGAGGCTTCCATGGAGGTATCACTTGCCTCCTTGTTTTCCTAAGTGAGTCATGGCTTAATTAGAGCGCTGTCTCGAGGAGAAGGTGGTTGTTATACATCACCTTTCACAATGTAAAAGTGGAAAGCGGCACTGAAACACTGACCCTTAATCTGAAGTGCACCATCTGTGTTTTATTTCCACATCTTGCTGAGTTTACAGTTATTTGAATTCACAGTTTGTTCCCCATTTGCTGTTCCCACATGGTAAGTGAATTGGATCCAAAACGTACTGATGAAAGTTTGAGAAGTCTGTTGGAGAAGTTTGTCCTTACCTACAGGGTTGCTCTATCTCACACTTCTTCCACCCTGTGAGGTAAATCTCAGCTGTAAAATCTTGTCTCAAGATGATCTTCTTTGATGGTAGGAAGTTGGGGTTACTGTGAGGACAAAGACTTCTTTCCCCATCCTGAAGTACTTTATGGTTCACCTCTGACTTTCTGCTCAAGAAAAGGTAGAGTTCTAAAGAGTATTTGCTTTACTGTTCCTGTGAATTTGTGTGGATGGTTCTCCAGTGCTGCTTGGCATTGGAGCACCACTTGTATTGAATATGTTTTCTTTGTTAAAATGTGTGGATGTTAAAATAAGACTGGGTATAATATAACGGAGGGAGCTGTAATTACAATTGTAACAGTTTTCATAGTGCAATTTTGAATTACTCTTATTTAAAAATACTGCTCAAACCCAGGTTGAATTTCATCTGTTCTTTGTTTCAATTTTTGCCTACCAAAGCAACCATTTTCTTAAGACATAACTGTAAAAAAAGATGTAAAACTTAAACATGTCATATTTCAAAAGCAAGCCATTCAAATGCTGAAGGCTGTATTAACTTAAATACCTTCTTTGGGTTTTGCTGTAGACCACACAAGCTCTGAGAAATTGATTACTCCGGTGTTTGAAGGGGCTTTCATGATACAGAAACAGAGGTTTGCATTAAATTTCCTTCTTTGTGTGTGGGACTTTATTTTGGAAAGAGAAAAAGCCTTTAAACCCCAGATTAAAAATAAGTCATTTCATTGTTTCCTTCCCCCCCCTTATAAATCTTATGAAAGAGTTTCATAAATGATGGAGGAGATGCATCTCTTAATAAATGTAAAGTAAAAATGCTCCATTTATATTTTTAAAGAAGCAGCTTTATTTTCTGGAATGTCCCATTTGGGTGTTGCCTCATTGAAGTATCACGTGGTGAGAGTTTCAGTGTGGTTTGTGCAGACTCATTTTATTTTGTGGGCATGAAGATGAGAAATGAGGAATTAAGAGTTATTGATTTTCATATTGCAGACTTCAGATTTACTGTATACAATACCCTAAATCCATCATTATCAAAGGCTTTGAGCTTCCCTTGGGGACCATGAGCTGAGCAGACACATACCCAAAAACCAGCCTAAGGCTCAGTGAGGCTGTTGTTGAAAGATTGATAAGGTGAATCTTGAGCAAAGAGTTTTTATCTCTTCTTTTTAAGCAAGAGGCATATAATGGTCCTGAACCTTGGCCAGATAAAACTTGCATGAAAAGATCTGTGTCCTGTAAAACTGACACTTTTATATATTCAGGCCAGTCTCCTGCTTGTGTGTGGCCATTTCTCTTACACAGGTAATAGAAGGTTTGCTGTCTGTCGGTGATGTTTTGCTCCCACCCAGGTCAAACACTTGAGAACTGTGTACTTCAGTAAGAGGAGCTGCAGTATTTGTGCTGTTGGTTTGGTAGTAAAATAGAGACGATGTTTTTTTCCTGATGTTGCCTGTCACTCACACGCGCTATAAACTTGCGAGCTGTCGCATTCATCCCCACCTGCACTGAACTGCTTTGTAACTGATGGCTGTTACCTGTTGTGGTTCAAAACTTCTGCTTGTTTGAGCAGCAGCAGAAAATGTTGTCCCCATCGTGACATGGTCCATGGAGCAGGTGACCGGGCTGGCACCACAGCACCCTGTGCCCACCCCACCAGCGCCTCTCATGCAGTCCTCAGGCTCTTTACATTTCTGCCTACCTTGGTGGAGCTGCAGAAGCCCCAGTGAAGCAGCCAGAGCAGGTTTCCTTGCATGGCTGGAGTCCCTTGTACCCCAGTACTGCATCTAAGCAATTCCGTCCTTTGAGGTATGTGGAATGCATCCAAGACGGACACCTGCTGGCTCTGAATCAGTCAAGTGCGTTCTCCAAACACCTTTGGTTCCTGTTGTTGGTGTTTATTTTTAAAGAGATGGAGGCATGAGTTGGCTGTAAGAGAAAGGAGCAGGAGGAAAGAAACAAATAAAATCATTGCTGCTGTCGCTGAAATCCCTGCAGGTTTAAAAAGGGAGATGAAAGTTGGTACTTTAGGAGAAACTTGAAGCTCATGGGACAAGCATAGCAGAAAACAGAGAGATGCTCTATAGTCCATCTGATTGTTTGCAAAAATGAGTGTTGTATCTCCTAGGGAGAGAGATAGCTAGGAATACATATTCGCATATTCCCCCCATTCTTGTGCCTTGCAAACTAGGGCAGTACCATTTTGCTCTTCCCTGGGCATATTCTCAAATAACAGCTCCGTGAAGGTGACAGAAATAAAAAGGGTGAGGGAGAAAGAAGAGGGGGTGTGGGGTGGGGGAATCCGCCTCGTGGTATTTCAGATCTCCAGCATACACAGGTGCTTTTTAATCCCTCTGGCCTACATATTCCACAGCCCCTAGGAATAGAGGAGTCATGATGTAATGCTCTTTTCCTCACACTCCCAGCTTAAATACAGATGGAAATTGTTGTCATGTGTTAGAAATGTCACCAATAATATAAAAGGCAGGCTTCTGCATTCTCCCTTTTGCGCTGTCAGCTGCTGCTGCCAGCTTATTCTTCCCTCTCAAACCTATTGTCATGTGGCAGAAACCCTGATGTAAGTAAGCTCTGTCCTCCCCCTGCTTATGATCCCTGCATTTTTTATTCCCCTCTGCTGCAGTGCTGAGGATCATTACATACCACGACTTAAAGACAAGACCTCACAAAGGAAGGATTAATCTTGTATTTGTGCTTGAATTTCGAAGGACTCAGGCAAGTGAGAATGTTCTGTTGTATTCTCTTTCTTTCCTAGACGCTAGAGAAGTGAAAAGCAGCAAATGTGATAAGCGAGGGCTGTTCTTCCCAAGCGAACCCAGAGGTTCCTCAGCCGCAGGTTGTGCGTGTAAGGATGGAGTGGGTTGTAACGGGAGGCTTGGGAAGGGAGCTGTGGAGCGGAGCCGTGCAGCCTTCGCCCAGCCTGGGAGGACAGATGGCTAGTGCTGCTTTTTAATTCATCAAGCAGGCTTTACGTGAGGCCCGTTGGCGAGCGGGTGTGCTGCGAGAAGCGGGGTCAGTGGGCACGAATAGGCTGAGATCAGGACCAGATGCCTGCCGAACAATGGGGCTTTTGAAAGAAATGCGGGAGGAAGCGTGGCGCTTGCTTTGTACAGCCTCCGCATTGCAGGTTGGAATGGGGCAGCTCCTATTTAATGAAGTGCATTCCTAAACGTGGTCGTCAGCCCGGGCTGGGAGACAAGGGGACATGTCAGAAGGGAGCTTGTGGGGCTGGCGTGCAGGGGGGGAGTGATCCACACTGATGGATCGCTCCGAACAATGCGGTCTTAGTGTTGGATGGGAAAATCCATCAATACATCCCTGTGCATATTAATGCGATACAGCAGGTGTTGCTAAATGTCTGTTCCTACATTGTTCTCGGGCGGCTCTGCTGAGGAGGGGGCAGGAAGGAGACCTCAAGAGGGATGCACTTATCTGGGGTAGAGAAGGAGCTGCTCCCATGATGCTGGAAGTGAAGCAGGAGGCGAGAACCGGCCGTGTTCCCTCTGCTGGAGTCATGGCATGGGGCAAGGTGCTGGCCTGTGCACTGAGCTGGGCAGTGGTCCCCTGTGCTGGCTCTGGCGAGCCATGAGGGGACCAGGCTTAGAGAGGATGATCACATCTTAAAGGCATAGCAGGGCCAGGAGGGTCGTGTTTTCTGCAAAACACCCCTGAAACTAAGCAGGTTTGAAGGCTGGGAAGTGATTCTCCAGAGAGCAGGTTGGGTCAGGAGGGCAAAGGGCAAGAAGTGAGGATGCAGGGATGGGGTCTCAGTTAAAATTCAGCAGCGAAAGAGTTAAAAGGGGCATAGATTTTTTTTCAGCTTCTCCAGAAATACATCAACTGTGAATGAGTGGCAGAGGCTGTGTGTGACTTGCAACAAACAAGGCGTACAACATGTGTAAAAACAAACAAAATGTCTATTTCTGCGTTTGCACATATCCTCCTATACCCCTCCTTAAGATAGATTTCTGTGTTAACAGAAGTCACATCCCTAAATATTTACAGCCATGTTAGCCAGCGTAATTCTTGCAGGCTTTGGGGGTGGTGGTGGGGGAGTGTATGTAGTCTGTCATTATTGTATGTATTTCTTAATAAAAAGGCACCCATTTGATTGCTGTCATTGTGTTGTCTGCTCCCCTTGTGATTTGTGACATGCTATACTGTATTTGTCAGCAGAACGAAAGAGGTCTTTGTTCCTTATTTGCGTTACGGCACTGCATCTTTCAGTGAAAATAGGATATTTGCCTTTAGAGCTAGCTTAGCTGGTGATCTGTGCCTGCTGTTACACTGGGAAGGGTTTCTGGTTTTTCCCAGGAGTTTGAGGAATTCACAGGCAAGGCTTGCATTCTTTCTTTGTTTATTTTTACGTAGCGATGTGTTAATAGGGATGAAGAGTCATCAGCTTCATTTGCCCGCAAGACAGGTAAAGCATGGCCAGCGGCTGAGGTGCTTCGCATATTACGGCTGCTTTTCCATGTATTCCTTGTCTGGGGATGAATGGCCAAGTGGCCCATGAACTAGGATTTAGTCCTTGTGTACCTTTGACCATTTACTGCTGTGCAAACTGCCAACAAGTGTTCAGAGAGATAAACCAAGAGTCTGTAGTAATGACGATCTTCTGTGCCTAGTGGAAGGTTGGCCGAAAGCACGGATTAATAAAGGCAGTAACTGAATTGGCCTGCTATGACAGCGGTTGTTCGGGGATGCCGGTAGCGCTTGTGGAGTGCTTTCCAGCCACTGGTGGTTAGGTTACAGTATCATCTAACATCAACAGCCTTATCAGTTGCTATCTATTTACTGTGCTTTTCATGCTCTAGCCACTTGGGTATCTATCTGTGTGCATGTGAATGGGAATGGATTACAAGTGTAGCTGCTGGAGTTAACAGCCAAAAAAAGGATCCAAATTTAAGGCAGTGCTTGCCCAGATGATTAAGAAGACTTATTCTAAAACATTGCATGGCTGTATAGGGCCCATTTTTAAATTGAACTGCCAAGTTCAGCTGTTTGAGTTTTATGTTGTCAATTCTGCTTATTTTCTACTCTGCAGTGCACAGGGGGAAATGGGCAAAATGCAAAGCCAGGCTCAGGAGGGGCTGATGTGAATAGCTTTTCTATTAGAGGGTCTGGCTTGGTGAAGGGTGACACTGTGAACCTGTTGCTTATTGAAGTGTGCCTCCTGTGCAATGTGGAAAATTACCTCCAAGAGTAACTTTGGTCAGGAGAAAGCAACGATTCACCCAGTGGTGCAGAAGAGCAGGGAGTGTTTTCTCCCCTGCCAGCTTGTTTCCACTTGTCATTGCCGACTGCTAGCTCCTATCAGATGGAAGCAATTGATGGATCCACGTAGATCCAAGAATGATGCTTCGCTTCCTTCTGGGAAACTGCTGCAGAACTGGCAAGAAAGAGCACAGGCAGCTGCTCCAGGAGCACTTCAGCTCCAGCTGAATTTCTTCTTTTATACACTCTGCTAATGCAGGTAATCCAACCTGCAATTTGAAGCTTAGAGTGTCCCTTTTGTCATTATTGACAAGCCCTAGCACAAGTGAGGCTGTCATAGCAGTCAGAGTGTTGCAGAAAGAAAAAAGCAGTAATGAAAGCCATTAATTCAGCAGCAGAAGCTGATTAGATGGTGCTAGGTTCTTGACTCTGTACCTGACAGTAATAATACTTACCCTGCATTTCAGTCATTCAAAAGTTCATATGCTGCAGGTAAGGCTCTTACTGCAGTTCGAAGCTTGTGTATCGACACCTTTCTGACAGCTTTCCATCCCTTCCAGTGCACTGAGTCTTTAAATGGTTATGCAAGAAATGTTTCTGAAATGAATGCACATTAAGTCATTTTGGTGAAGAGATGCTGGGTGCGGTGGTGTTCAGTGAAGCTTATTCAAAATGTGGTGCTATTTTCAGTCAAATTTTGCTAAATCCTGTCCTGAATATTGTGCTCTTGAATATTCTGGTAAGCATGGTGACTGGTTCACTGTGTTAATCCTGTATGGTCTTTCTGTCTGCAGTTAATCCTGAGCTGTTGCTGTTCTGTATACATGAGTAAGATTCTTTCCCCCCCCTGCCCTTGATGATATCCAGTAGAATTCCAGCTGACTACTAGAAGATAAGAGATCAAATATCCTACTCTTCCTTTTTTCTCCTCAAGTATGAGAGCTGAGTTTCTTCCACTTGAAAAACAAACCCTGGAGAAGTATCCTTGATCTGTTGTGCTCTGTCTGAAGGCGTGCGCTAGCTCAGCCTCTGCAGGATGGCTTTGGGAATCTCTGCTGTAGATAAATCTGGAAGAAAAGGCATGTGCAAATCAAGTTTCTGAATTCACATGGGTTTGCTAAAATTTCTATCAGAACTTCTCATTAATTAGAGATGAAGCTGATAGTGATGGCTGTAGTTAATATTATTTCCCTAATATGAAGTTATTGGATTTTCCTAGATTTTGTTTTTTAAAGTTGGGTCTACCTGTGGGAGATGTGCTTTGGCAAAATCTGTCCCTTTCTAGTGGAAAAGATCCTTTTCCTTTAGGACAGTTAGTACGAACTCTAAATTACTACTTGATCACCTTACAGATGTGTTAGAAAAGCTTATAGAAGAAAGGGCAATAGTTTAATCTTGAATTAATTCTCCCTGCTGCCACTGTTTTCATCCATGGGACAGACGTTGTATCTCTGTATTCTAAGATTAGGGCTTTGAGCAACCTGCTCAAAGGTTTGGAACTGGACAAGCTTTAAGGTCCCTTCAACCCAAGCCATTCTGTGATTCTGTGAATATGCGCTATATTGCCATGGTTGCATGGGATGTATATATTTGGCATGTGTGTGTAATACAAATGCTCTCATTTTGTAATATAAATTTGCATCACATTTGCGTTTAAGATCAAAATGTCATGAACTGGAGATTCTGTGGTAACTTAAGTAAAACTTTTTCTTAAAAGATGTATAATGTTTAGCTGATGTAAAATGTCAAAACCACCCACATCTTTCCTGGGAAGAGATTGAATATTTTATTTTCTTTTAAATAGGTTTTCAAAGGATTCATTAAGAAAATTAAATACAAGATGAAAAAGAGTTGACCCCAGCACTTTGAGGCCAACAAGGCAAAATTCCCAACATAATCATGCAGTCAGCCCTAAGTGAGCTGTGCCTGATTGACTTTGTGATATATTTTCTGAAAATATTCAATACTAAAACGGGAAAAGCTGCTAGATGAATAATGTAGTCCCCGTCAGCAAGTGGGATGTGGCTGTGGGTATCGCTTACTGCACTGAAAAGTAGCCTGTTTTTTTCCCTGCCCAGAAGCAGTGTCCCACATGGAATCAGCAGTGTTACTGCCGTCTTCATTTGCCTGAGGAAGCTTTTGATCCATTGTAGATTGGAAATTTTTGTCTGTTTGGGGGCTTTATTACATTTTGTTCTCATTAGGGCACAACACTGACTTGTAGTTCATTGAAGATGAGATGAGAATCAGGCACACAAAATCAAAGCTCTGAAAGCGCAGTGATACTGAAATCAAGATATATTGGGGAAAAAAGTATAGTTGTTTCTCTCTGTTCTCTTGTTTGCACCTTCTCTGGGTACAGGTTTTACCTTCGGTAGGTTTATTGGTAGCATTGAGAACAACCTGGTGTTCATTTTTTACATTCATTTAAATGAATGGTGGGGAACAGTTTAATAAGTCGTGTAGACGGTGCTGTTGGAAACACATGTTTTGTCAGTGCTGCTTTGGTGATAGATAGTGTGTCATGTCTTTTATGGTGCACTAACAATTTGGCTCCAGAATACAAGCCCTTGATAAACGTGGGGAAGTGTCTGGAAGAAGAAAATGTCCCCTCTTCCTCTCTTTCTTACATGGACCACAATAAGAACCTGAGGTTTGAGGCATCCTGAGGCTTGGGATGAGGAGACAGGCTACAGTGGTGCAAACTCCTTGTGTGGTGATGTAACATCAATGGCTGTTTAAAGGTGTACTTTGAATGTAGTTCTGTTGACAAGTGCTAGTGTCCTGGTGCAATGAGGCAGTATTTTAATGTGATAATCTGTCATCCTAATCTCTGAAGGGAAATCAAGGGGTTTACCACAGACAGATGCATGAGGAAAAACTGTCCTTTGCCTTTTCTGTAGAAAGACTTTAACTTCTTTTATTTTTGGTGAAAATGAAGTCAACTTATTTTGAGTCCTAATCAGGAAGTGATTCAGAGTCTCTGCTCATTAAATCCTTCCCTTTACTCCTGGGACTGCCAGTGAGGATGTTGCACATTACCTGCTGATGAGATGATGTTTTTGTCAAGGAGATGAATGCCCCAAAAAGTATTCTTACAGTGCCAAACCACTGGGAAACCGGGAAGGGTCTAGAAAGCCGCAGGGAGGCTGGAATGTGAGTACTCGAGCTAGTTTAATCATCACTATGTGAAGCAGCTGCTTGCCCATTAGAAAGAACTCATCTTTAGTCATACGTGATTTGGGGGACATGAAGGTTGAGCCTTCCTGTTCTCTTTATTTGAAGTTTCAGATTTTGTTTGGCTTAATAAGGTACAACACAGAGCATTTAATTCCTCTTATCAGATCCTTTAGTCATTGTTTGGAAGGATCTTTTTCATTTTTCCCCCCCATTTTTCTCTTTCTCATACTTCATGTATTCTATTGTTTTATTAGTTCAGTGGCCTTTCTGGGTCACTGCAGTCTAAGTAGTCTGACTTTTATAAAGGTTTTGGTTACTTAAGTATTAGTGACCTCTATTCATCTTCCTTGTGCTTCTCCAAGACAGTGCAGTCTGATTTTTGAGCTGCACTGTGCTACAGTATCAGTGAGTTCATCACATGATAAAGAAAACCTCATTTCTTCTCTGTAGACGAAGGCACCTCAGTAGATTGTGTTGCTGAGTTTCTACTTCAGTGTTTGGGTAAATGGGATTCCTGCAAAAGAAGTGGAGAGAAACCAGTCTGTGGAGCTTCACCAGCCTAACTACAATAAAGAAATGTACCGTTACACAATTAAAACTATACTGTTGGATTCAGGAGGGTCCTAAAACAGACTAACAAGCTAAGCCTGATTGACTTGAATTTCCAAATTATATAAGAGGAAATAGAAGAGTTGTCGTGAATTCATTAGGGAGCATGTTATACCCACAGAAGTCTTTTTGTACAATTCAGCCTTGTATTGGTAGGCACTTTTCTTGGGGCATTCCTGCTTGGGCACTATCTATGAGGCATTTCTTTAGCCCAGACTCTACCTCTTGGTCAGAGCTGAATTAGCAGGGATCTGAGAAGAATTTCAGGTCCCAAGGTTAGGAAACTCAGAGTTGATGCTGCCATAATTTGACTATTTTAGATATTATACTTCGCCATTATCTGGGCAAGTCTTGTCAAATAGAGCTTTCTTGCTCAAACTTGCTTTCTTCTTCTGGTAACCCTCAGCCTCACTTGTTATTCTCTGCTTCATGCTAAGTGAAGTGAGAATCAGGTTTTAGAAGTGAAATAAGAATGTCCAACATCAAGATGGAATAATCGAGAACTACCTGCACAAAGAGGAACAAAGACTGTTCAAGCAACCTGGACTGTGGCCTCTGGTAGTTCAGGATTGTTTAAATTGGAAGACTGCATATTAGCAGGCTTTTCTTTACTGTATAATGTTGTAGGCTTTTTTAAAAGGCAGAAGAGAGCAAAGGAACACCCCAAAGTTTCAAAGTCTTATCTCCCTCCCAAAGTTGAGAGCAAGCTGTTAAGGAGGAAGATTTCATCCATAGTATTTATTCAGAGTTTGGGAAACTTGGAAATGGGAGTTACTGAAAGTAGAAGCAGGTAATGGAGTGTGTGAAATGGGCTTTTCAGGTGTCTGCCTCTGACACACGCACACAAAGCTTAAATTTCTAAGCAAGGGGAGATTTTAATGCCACCTGAATGTTGCTTTCTCTAGAACTCTTTGCATCTCTAGCTGCAAAATGGCACACTGTCACCATGGGGAGATCTTTAAATTGAAGGACCTTTCTCTAATAAAAGGTCTGCTTCACTGTAAAGGAGATACTAGGGCTATATCATCTTGAAGGGCAAGCTGGTAAATTAAATACTATTGTCTTGGTGTGTTCTTTTAGTAAAATATTTAAAAGGGGCTCACTCCTGGTGAATTACCTGCTGACCTGATCCTGCAGCAGCCTTATTAAACAGGTCTGTTGTAACGTTCCTTGTGAAGTTAAAAGCGTGTCTCAACTGCACTAGGCACTATTTCAGATTTCCCCATTATAACAAAAAGTCTTTATGTAGTAATAGTGCAAACCGATGGCTCTCATGGGCGCTTTCATAATGAGGTTTTATGGTAACTGTTCTCTGATCCCTTTTCTCCTTTTACCAGTGTATCAAATTTACTCAGTTTATCTCCATATTCATAGGGCTTAACAAATTCACTCCTGCAACTCCCCAAGTATTGCAAACACCATCACTTCTGATGCAGAATGAGTTTACCAAAACAAAGAGTGGCATAAAATGAGGCTATCTTTGCATAGCACAATTGCTTGGGCTGGTGTAGCTTAATGAGCTTCTGCTCATCAGCTGAGCTGCTGTAGCTGGCTGGGTACGTGCTCCTTGCCATGAGCAAATGCAAGATGAAATCAGTTAGTTTAAAACCTTAAACTTTTGCTATTTGTAAGTCTCAAACTCTTCTTGAGTACTGGGGCACTCCTATTCTGACGCATGGCCAGTGATGACTTGATTTCTTTTGGTCATCTGTCTATAACTTGTGTTTTTAAAGCAGATATTCCCATTCATCATATGGTGGTAGGCAGCTGCCCTGGCTGGTGCTGCTTGAGGTTGGCAATACTGTTACAGCTCAGCAGTAATGGAGATGTGTCTAGCACCTGAACAAACAGTTGCACATGTGCCTTGGGCTTTGAAACGGTATTTCTTGGATATTCTTGGGTGGAGTGAAAGAAATCTTAAACTCCTTCGATGTCTTTTGTGATCTCATACCTAATTACATTATTTTTGATAGCTTTCCCTCAGCAGTTCCTTATTTTACATACATTTTACAAATACACATTCAAATGAGCCTGATGGTATTGTATTTTGTAGGTTTGTATTTTGATGGTATTGTATTTTGTAGGTTAGTTAATTTACATTGCTGACCATCCCCTTGGTACTTGAATCTTCCTACAGAGAGTCTTCAGTGTATTTCGCGAACCTGTGGTCTGTGCTTGTCACTGAAGTAGAAAGCAGGATTGGGTTAAAACTTTCTCTTTTTCTCCCTTGACTCACTTGCCTTCTCCCGGTTTGACAATGTTTGGTTTTATTCTGATGTGTATATAGGGAATAAGAAACAGGGGTGCTTGGTGGCTGCCAGCCCTCTTTCTGTGATTTGTACCAGTTAGGTTCACCAAATCCCGTCTTTATGCATTGAGACCTGTGGCAGTGGATTCTGATCAGGCATCAGATACAGCAAGCTCTGTTAATAAGAGAGTGTTCTGGCTGGGTGCAGTGATTGATCCTTCTGTGGTTTCTCTCAATCCTGAGAATGCTGTTTGCCCTCCGAAGAGGTGTATTGTCAGGTGTTGGCTGTGTTTCAATTAAAAAAGGGTAAAAACAGGGATAAATTTTAAAATGTGACATGAAGCAACCGCAAAGAGTAATCCTGCTTTCTGGAAAAATGCTGTAGAAATTGATGGAGAAGAGAAGGCTGCGTGGAGACCTCATAGCAGCCTTCCAGTATCTGAAGGGGGCCTATAGGGATGCTGGGGA
>JAOEHY010023781.1:0-18924 GCA_025447955.1 Psilopsiagon aurifrons
CTCAGAAAGTCCTTGGCCAGACCAAAATGTACTAAGCAGTAACTAAAACATTGGTGTTATCAACACTGTTCACAAGCTGTTCAAAGGAAAAAACAACACAGCTCCACACCGGCTACCAAGACGGAGAAAAACGACTGCTACTGCCGAACCCAGGACAGGGGTGTAGATTAGAGAAGAGAGCGATACAGTTTGATACAGCCATTTAGTTAGTGTGGGTCATGGCTGCTCAAATCATAGCTGGAACTCCTCTGTGTGTTGCAGCTTAGGTACTATCACATTATTTAAGGCCACACAATCTGTTTTCTATATACACTAGTATGTGCATACAGACCTGTATACTCATTTGCAATGATTTCTGACCTAGCACAGTTTTGTAAAAAGCTCCAGCTCAATAGTGCTAAAGATGATAAATGAATATATAAATCCAAGGGGAAAGTACCAAAGTTAATAATGAACTTTTTTGCATAAAATAACTATGTTTTCCAGCATTTTACAAATAAGCCCCTTCTCAGCTTAATTTGTGCTGATAGAGATCAGTTCTGTACAGCATTCCCCTGTCATCTCATCACCCCATACCTGAAGATTTTCCTTATTATGTCTATTCCTCTTAAAATCCAATTTTCTAGTTACACTAGTATTTATTAAAAGCTTGGCTGTAAGGTCTTTGTTTACCCAAAGATCTATTTCTATCATAACTGTTTATAATGATTAAATCTCAACAACTTAAACACTTTACAGAAAATAATGTATTTTCAATAAATTGAAATATTAACCAATCATATGTAATGGTTCAGTTCTAGCAAATGGATTGCTAGAAATCCTTAGGGTTTCATATAAATTGAAAACTGTATTGACTGACCAGGCTGCACTCGAATTACATTGCATTTGGATCAAAAAGCATAGAAAAAGTTCTCATTATAGTTCTCTGACATTAATTTGAGCATTTTTATATGTGTGTCCTATTAAGTACTTTAAGTGCTTTTTGATAATTGTGCTTTGTAGTTTTTACAGCACTTCAGCCTATTCCCAGTTCAATTTCCTCTTTTATCTGATGTTTGAAATATTGATTTCTGACAGATAAAAGCAAACCTTATAATCTCAGCAGCATGCAATAAGTGAGTAAGACAGGGCTACAGAATGCATCAGGGAATGGTCATATTTGAAACCGTCTTTGTTTTATTACATTTCGTCAACAGAATTTACTTGCAGCTTGCTGATATTTATGTAAAAGCAGGACTCCTGATAGTCCAGTGATATTACCAGTTCCTTGTATACTTTTGCATTTAGTAAGATAAAAGAAGAAACTCCCTTGGCAGTTGATGATTGCAGCTGCTTAAACTGCTGTCAGCTGGCTTGAAGTAACTGTGATTTATCTTCTTCAGATTGTGCAGTGTTGTGCCCGTGGACTTCCAGAGTTTGCATTAAAAAGTGACAGAATATCAGAGTGCCAGAATCTTCTCATATTGTGGCTCTGAAGGTGAAAGCAAGAGACACTGTTCTTGTTCTGTATTTAGGAACCTTCTCCAAGCCCTCTGCAAAGCTCCTGTGACATGAAAAAGATCTTAAAGAAATGGGTTGGAATTTTGAACATGGACTAAGTACAGTGAAAAGGTGCTAAGGAATACAGGGGCCTACAAGGATGTTGGAGAGGGATTTTTCATTAGGGACTGTAGTAGTAGGACAAAGGGTATCGGATTCAAACTTAAACACAGGAAGTTCAGGTTAGGTATAAAGAAGTTCTTTACTGTGAGGGTGGTGAGGCACTGGGAAATGTTGCCCAAGGAAGTTGTGGATGCTCCATCCCTGACAGGGTTCAAGGCCAGGTAGGGGGGAGTCTTGGGTGACATGGTCTAGTGTGTTTGCACGGCAGGGGGGTTGGAACTAGATGATCTTAAGGTCCTTTCCAACCCTAATTATTCTATGATTCTATAATTTTGATTCTGTGATTCTGTGGTAGACCTGATGCTTTTTCTTACATATTTTCATGATGTCTTTTCTGCATTTTTAGAAACTAGAAAGCAAACTGAAGGATTCAGTCCAGCTCAATTTCTAGTTGAGTAGTTAATGGCATGTTAGAGATTCAGTTTGAATCTATCTCCTTTTCAATGTCCAGCGTAAGCTGTTTTGTGTCTCACAAGTAACACTGCATTAAACATCTCTACTCAGCTACATTATAGCTCCAGTAAAAGAGCAGAATATATAATCTACAGAGAATTAACTGCTTCATTCCTGAAAGTATTTCCTCTGAGGTTGTGAAAATCAAGATAGAATACTGTTTCAGAAGGTGAAAAAAGTTCCTGATGTTACATAGTAGCTTTGTCAATCAATAGTAAACTTATCAACTTGAGGACACAGCAAAAGCTCCTTTTTGAAGACTAGGTCAGGCATGCATTTTCAAGAGAGATCAATTTACTTGTAAACACAGGCACGTGAAATAAAGGAAGGGGGGAAATGTTTTTCAATGATGTAGACATTTCTAAAATGAACACTGAGATTTTATTTAATCCCAAATTAGCCACTTCTAATTCAGCCACATTTTCTTTGCATTCCTGGAAATACTTAAGGGCCTTCCATTTAGGCCTTCACACACTTGGGTATAGAAGAGTTTTCATACAAGGGCCATTTTAAAAATGTTATATTAGTGAATTTTGGTTGTTACAGAGGACTGGAACTCTGCCAGCCACTTAGCAGTTAAAGGTTTAATCTCTCAGCAATTGAAGTTTTCATTACTAAGGAATTAGCACTTAAACTTTTAAGTGATAAGCATTTAACTGCATTCTGGAAATGCTGGGATGCTGCTAGCAAAATTGGGCAAGGTTCTGAGGAATGACAAGCCTAGAAAACTGATTTGGTTAAGACTGTGAGGGAGAAAAGAACTTCCAAGCTCTACAAGCCTTGCTCATAGTATATAGAATAAAGGCTGATGGAGCTCAGTAGTAGAATGCTCTAGAGATGAAGACTATCAGGATCAAAATATAACAGTAGAGTAGTTAGAAAGGCTAGGTAGTCTAGTAGTTCATACAAAGTAAGGGCTAGATGTCTAAACTCAAGGATCATGGAACATAGTCCAGTGAGTCCGAGCTCCATCCCAGCTTGGCTGCTGACAGCAAGATGTGCCATATAATGTCAATGTAGACAGAAAGTGCTGTTGCTGGCAGAAAATTAGGGTGGACTACAGTTAAGCTTTGCAGCAGGTTTCTTCAGTGAAGATTTAGGAGTTGAAAACCACAAACAGCAAGACAAATAATTAAATATTTTCCAATAATAAAAAAGGAATTTGTTGCTTGAATTACGTTTAAGAGCAAATATGTCATTGAATATTCAAGTAAAAGCCTCAAAGCCTCAAATTTAGCAAAATATTTTTTTTGATATTTTCAATCCATTTTTATCTTTCTAACTGTACCCAACCCAAATGTCTGTGCTCCAGTAGACCAACACAGAAATTTGCACACATATACAGTTTATGTTCCTGTACATTCTGCGTGTTAAGACAGATTCTGCAATGGGTGATATAACTGCAGGCAATCTTCATTAGAATTTCAAAGGAGCTATTTAGCATTTTTCATATGAATTGGTTATTTACAGTTCACTATTTAAAAAGAAAAAACATTGGAAAAGTTGTTTTTTTCTAATAAATCAAGACCATAATGGCATCAAGTCCCAAAGCCTGAAGGTATAAAGGCAGTTGCAGAAATGTCTCTCACAAAATATTAGGTATGCTATATTATATTGGATGGTTGGATGGAAAGAGCTTCTATGAAGAATTTGAAACAATTAGAAAAGGAAAAATGCAATGAGGAAAAAGAGGACTGATGATTTTTGGTTGAGGTTCTTGTGGGTATCAAGTTGGGAAACAAGTCATTAGATATACTATCTGATATTTTCTAAAAGCCCTATTAAATCTGAGATTGTATATAATGCTGTGTGCATGCACATTCCAATATTACATGATAGAACTATCCTAATTTTTTTATGTGTGAAAATTTACCTTAAAATTTAAATGCCAGTGTTTCAACTGACAGCACTAGACACACCAAACTAATGCTGTTAGAACTATGAGCTGTTGAACAGTGTCGAAGAAACTGGAGTATAATATCCCTAACTTTGTAAATAGGAAGGATTGTGTTCCCCTCAGTGGAATTACCACATAGTCAAATACTTAGTTGCTTTGTTTGATGGAGTATAATGCCATTGTGCAAAGCAAAAAAAAAAAAAAAAAAGAGATAAATCATCAAGCAAGCTCAGGGTAAGTTTGGGTGCAATTTAAGTGGTCAGGTAACCACCTATGTAGTTAAGTATTTGACCTAAAATAGCTGTGAAGAAAATCTGCCTCCATTTCCCACACCTCAGTAAAAAAAAAAAAAAAAAAAAAAAAAAAACACAGTTGCTTCAGTAATAAACAAGTATAACAGTGGAATACTTCACCAGGTTCTATTTTGTTGCTAAATAAACTAAATTAAAAAAATAACCAAGCCAAAACAAAAAAAAAAGAAAAAAAAGTTTAGTTACTGCAATGCAATCCAGACACTGAATTTCAGCTAATTTTATTGTTTCCACCTTGCTGTTTCTGTACTGAAAGTTTAAGTAACTACAGAAGATCTTGAAAAAATATTTTGGGAGAATTTCAGCTAAAATGATTGGAATTTGCCTGTATTGTCATATTGACAATAATGCGTATTGTCATCCAGTTCAAAAGGTCCAATTTGTGTCTTTTGTGCATATGTTTGAAAGTTGGAAAATATGTACCATTCTTACACTTCTTACGTATTTAAAACTGAACTTCAACACTAATCTGATGCCCCACCATCTTTCCATCTTTCAATACAAGTGGTTGTAACATTTTAGAACATTGCTAATAACTTGTGCCCTCTGTTACAAAGCCACAAGAAACTACTGCATTTTGTGCCACCCCAAAACACACTGTGTACACTACAGGCATAAGCTAGTGTATTTTATGTTGTCTACTTTGGCTTACTACTGTAAAGGGTCAGAGAAAAAAATAATTCTTCTTAATAGATGACTTCTCTCATCTTGGGCACTCTGAGCAACTGTGGTTTCAATTTCCATGTACACAGTATAAGAAAACTAAGACATTGTAATGACAGTAAATACTACCCCATAGTAATTTTACTGCTTTCAGGATTTCTACTTATCTGAGAAAAATAACTTAAAAATTTTACCTGACTCTTTTTTTTTTAGCATATTTTTCAATTGTACTCAATATTTTTAAATGGCATTAACCCCCTGGGACTCCAGTAAGATGCTTGAGGAATTAGTGCTCCATGTGTATGCTTGCAAGTGTTTTTAATATTCCTTTTTAAAAGTTAAGCAAACTGATAATATTAGTGCATGTTTATATCATTAAAAAAGTAACTAATCTACTCCATAAAACAGTGTAGATCGAATTCCTTTTCTTCCTCAGTCTTTCCACCTTCCTCTTTCTCTTTTATTCTCTTTGATGTCTGCAGCTGCTGTCTGCCAAATAGGGCTGGCAGCTGCATGCAGTACTGCTGCTTTACCAGCTGCTAAAGCTCTACCATTCACCAGGCAGCGAGTTCTCTCCCCGTGCTGTGCTGCAGAGCTCCTGTGTTTGTCAGCTTGGTGGCACACACACAGCCCTCGAGCTGCCAATCCAGTTTGTCACAAACTCTCAACCTGGAAGTACTCAGCAGCTAGTGTGCTCATGTTGATTTTCTTGTTAAACAAAGCATCCAAAGTGTCAGAAGAATGATATCAAGCATATTACACCACATAACCAAATGACAATATTTCTTTTTATTTTAGCTCCTTAATACCATCTTTAGCTGAGTGGGAAAGAACACAGATTGCATGACTCTGGGGGAACTTGTTTCAGCATTTATTACAGGAAAAACGTATGGCTTTCAAAAGATAAAATGTATTTCAAATATCAGATCTCTCCCTACTCTGAGCTAAATGCTGCCTTGATGTATGCCTTGTACACTCTGTGTTGACAGATGTGAAGTTCAAGTGAGACCAGAATTTGACCGGCTAAATTTAACATAATAGGATTACAAATACTGCAGCGACAAAAGATTTTCCAAACACTAAATGCTATAGTGTGTCTGAGTTCTGTTTCCATCTTTATTCCCAAATAGTCTGGTTGTAGGGCTATACATATACTTTATTTTGCGGTAGTGATCTCAAATGTACAATGTTTAGAATGACAGCTACTCAGTAATGTACTGGGAGGGTATTATGTAAGTTTAACCTAATATTTTTAGTCTTTTTTTCCCTCCCTGCCTGCCTGCCTGTCTTTCAAATATTTGGAAAACATTTTCTCTTACAGTATATTCAGGAAAGTGTTCAAGTTTCTCAGGTTATTTAAAGGAGTAATAGGAGTTTTCAGTTCTACATAACAACTAAGTCAGTTTTCTGTTGAATGCTAGGGAGGTTTTATTGGTTTTAATGAAACCTTTACTTAACACTGTGCAAATACCAATCATATTGTTCAGCTGGAGTTTTTGTCAGAGTCTGGGGCAAAGCCTTATGATAGTGACCCACTGTCATGGCCTTCTCTTTACTGCTCTTGCTGTAAAACAACCACAGAAGCAATTGCCATACAAGATGTTGTACACCAGAATTTTTTCAGCAGCTCCATGTAACAAAATAACTTTCTGGTTTTGTGCAAAACAGCCACCCACAGAGGAGTAGATGGGGAATCTTCCAGTGATGGTGGCTTCTATCAAACTTTTCTGTTTCACTAGTGGTGTGATTTCCAGAAAGATACCTGCTTTGCAACAAAATAGGTAGTAGCTCAGTAATTGCTGCTTATCATGTTGGTATCTGAGGTATTCAGTCAGATAACAGAGTTCTCAGAAAGGTTACTGGTTTAGCTCTCAGTTATCACTGGTTAACAGAGTACATTCCCAGGCAATTCATCTGTCATTCTTAACTCCAGTGTTCACCTTCCTTTGCAAGTGGTTTGTCGAAAAACAAAACTCAATGGATATTCTCATATTTTGTAAAGGGGCTAAAAGGGAACATCAAAATAGATATGCCCAAACTCGGCAGATCTTGGATGGTCCAGGAGTCAGCTGGAATATAAATAACACATACTTTTGGCGTATTTTATGAGAACAAGAAATTGAACTTTGGTTACTCCCATTGGAGCCAAATGAGCACATTATTGGGATGCTGGATCCTCTGAGTAGCTATGAAGGCCATTATTCATCATCTCCTCCAAAGATTCCATTCTCATTTAAATAAAAAAAATACTTTCCAGAAGTCTTTTCTGTTCAGCTATAATATAATCAAGCTCTTATCGGGACTCAAACTGATTTTTTTACTGCAATTTGAAAATAATATGTAGTGTAACATCCAAAATGTCTCCTCTGTAATAATCAGTACATCACTGTAGGCCTGCACTACTGACAGGGCTATGCTAGTTAGTTAGGGTCAGCCTCAGCTGTACATCCAAGAGGCTAAATTTCAAATTTGTTTGCAAGTACCACACTGTGATATTTGACTGAAGGGTAAATGTGTCTTTTAAATTGTTCACTTGAAGCAAACCTTGCTGATGACAGGATTTGAGGAGACATTTTATCAAAAGGGGCTTTCTTTTTTTCAGAGAGCTAGATTGATTTTAAAAAAATAATATTTTTTTTTTGTGTCAAAGATAAATTTGAAGTTTAGTAGAACTCTTATGTCTAATGAGAGAAACAAACCAGCTACAGTTTCATTCCTTGATTTAAACCAAATCTTTCTGGAAAACTATAAAAGTTGACTGAAGGAGGCAATCCACTTTTCCCCTTTCCCAGTGATTCCATTAATTCTCTCTGTATGACCTCTCTGCCAGGTTCCCAAAGGCTTTCTGCTTTCTGACTTGGTTTCTTTCCTGAAAAAAAAGAATCCTTATCCCCTGACCATCTTTGTCCAGTGACTATTTTGTTTCCCATCATGTCCAGCCCTAGAGTCACAATCTCCTGGAAAATTGTTTTAGGGCTAATATAGCTACAACTCTTTTTTTTATACACATACATGTATATACATACACATACATATATTTGCGGATGAGTATGGGTTTTTCTTTTTTTCTGTCTTTTTTGAAGTGAATGGATGTTGATTTGCCATCATGTTAGTGATCACTCACCATAAAGTTTCCTGGCTGTCATATGGACCCTACAAAAGTCTTTTATGCAGCTCAAACCAGTCAGAAATGTATTTCCTGAGCCCCTGAAAGTAAAGAAGACTGTTGTCAAAATCAAAGGACTTTGCAAAGTCAGTTACTTTCCCTTGAGTATTTCATTATAGGGGAGAAAGTGAAGAAAATAACTGCTTTTTTCAACATATGCAGGATAAAATGCTTCCATTTCCATTCCCATATGACTTATTTCAAGAATCTGGTTGTTTGCATTTACATGACTATGGTGGAATTGAATCCTTACCAGCACTGGGAGGAGGGTAATAAAGAGAGCCTGGGAGCTTGTCGTGGTTTAAGTCCAGCCAGTAACTCAGAACCACGAAGATGCTCCCTCAATCCCTCACTTCTTGCTCCCCATGCTCCTGGAGGGATGGGGAGGAGAATCGAAAGAAAGTAACACCCAGTTACTTACACAGTTGAGATAAGAACAGTCCAGTAACTAAGTTATAACACAATATCACTACTGCTACCAGTAATAGTAATGATAAGGGAAATAACAAGGGGAGAGAATACAACTGCTCATAACCAGCCGACCGATACCCAGCCTTACCCAAGCAGCAGCTGCTGTGTCTGTTGCTTTGCCATCAGATCCAGGGATATTTTTTTCCCTTTGAAGGTGCTGGAAAGTGTTAAAAAGTGGTCTGTAAGCATAGGCCGAGCCCTAGCACGTTCTCATGATTTGACCCTCTCTGGTATGACCAGAAGGACAACACACCTCATTTAAGTGTTTTACTAATTTTTCTGGATTTTGCACTTGTTCAGAGGTGAAGTTCCAAAGCACTGGAGCAGCCCAATGGCCTAGATTCTTGCCCATACTATCCCACACACCCTGTCACTCATGACTGTCCAGCCTCAGGGGAAATCTCTTGGTCCTCCTATATAGTCATCTAACCCTAGACAAGACCCAAACCCGTCTCTGCTTAACTTTCAAAATCAGACAGAATGATTGTGCGTAAAACACAATCTGTATGTGTGCCAACATGGTGTGATCCCCATCACAATCAGCAGGCAGGTCTCAAGGGTATCCAAAGGCCATTCAAAACATTCAGAACTCTCAAATGATGCTGTAAACGGTCTGATGAGGGGCCTGGGAGCATAAAGGAATGTCTCCTTCATAGGTTGACCACCCAAGGAGGAAACAAAAGATGTGAAATTGCTAATCACTTCCATTATATACCTCCCAAAATACAGAGGTGATGACCACAGTGGGAACACAAGCCAGATCAGTTTCATGATCAATGATCCTATTGTATTACAAGTCATTACCATAAAGTACAGCGGAAAAAAGTACTTTAGCTAAAGCCCCCCAGCTGATAAACACTAAAGCAGCAAATACCAGCTGTAAGTATGGTACAACATGCTGAAACTCTGAGATCAAGAGCAACATCTTTGAGAGCCAATAAATTAGCCTTGTAACAAGTGTCTCTGAAACAATGAATGCTTATCACAAATCTTATTAGACATACTCTGGTCAGATCTGTCATTATCTCAACCCTTCGTGCTCCACATTGTGCGCCACAAAGAACTGTAATTAATTTAAACCCAGTTGGTAACACAGAACAATGCAGATGCTCACTTACTTCCCCTTATTTCTTCCCCTTGCTCCCAGAGGGTTGAGGAGAGTCAAAAGAATGTAACTGCCACAGGTTGATATAAGGACAGTCCGGTAACTAAGTTATAACACAAAACCATTGCTGCTACCACCAATGATGGAATGATAAGGGCAATAGCAAGGGAAGGGAATGCAACCGTTTGCAACTTGCCGACCAGTACCCAG
This sequence comes from Psilopsiagon aurifrons, assembly GCA_025447955.1. Lineage (NCBI taxonomy): Eukaryota > Metazoa > Chordata > Aves > Psittaciformes > Psittacidae > Psilopsiagon > Psilopsiagon aurifrons. Next base: position 9,939 of record JAOEHY010023781.1, read on the forward strand.
CATGCCCCAAGCAGTGATCTAGCCCTTCCTGGTAACTGCCCCCACTTTATATACTGGGCATGACGTGCTGTGGCATGGAATACCTCTTTGGTCAGTTTGGGTCAGGTGTCCTGTCTCTGCTTCCTCCCGGTTTCCTCTCCTCCCTGGCAGAACATGAGACTCAGAAAAGTCCTTGGTCAAAGTAAACATTACTTAGCAGCAGCTAAAAACATCGGTGCTATCAGCGTTGTTCCCAGACTGAAAGTCAAAACCTGTATCAGCTTCTAAGAACGAGAAAAATGACCGCTACTGCTGAATCCAGGACAGAACTGTGCCCCCAGGACCACATGGGTGCTGTTTACTTCATTACCTTAATGAGGGGAAGCTGTGATATAAACCAGCAGGCAGCTGAACATTTAAGGAAGGTGTTATGGTGAGTCTGATCAGAAAGAAAAGGTTGTTGACTGTGTGCAAGTCAAGGCCTAAAAGCAGTGTGGGCATGGAGAGATGTGCCTGAGGAGAGGTCAGCTGGCTGTGGGTGAGGGAAAGTTCATACCCATCTGTGCCACAGACCATTCACTGCAGGGTGGTCTCTGAGGCCACTGCTTGCTGGCACCAGATGTATTATCAAATTTCAGAGTAAAACATACAGGTTTTATCTTTTCCTTAGAAGAAAGAGTTCTGGGGTGAAGGACGCACTGCCTAGGATTTGAAATTTGGTGCGTATTAGTGAAATGAAAACCTCTGCCTACATAGCCCTTCAGAGGAATCTCTCAGTTCAGAGCATGTTCTTAATTTTTATTTTCTGGATTCACACAGGAAATACATGTATGATAAAAAGAAGTCAGTTTCGCTTTCTATGGAAATATTTTATATGAGGATCATGCTGCCCAAGATGCAAAGAGGGCTTGGTGGAGCATTGCTGAGCACCATGTATTGTAATATAGATCTCTCTTTACCTATTGCTTACTATGGATATACTGTCATTTCACCCCTGACTGGAAGGGCACTGTACATCCAGTGGTTTTGCCATTGACTTACAGCATGGGGCCTTTATTTGTGCAAGTGTCTTCCGTTTTCTGACACTTATTTCTTTACAGTGAACTAACAGTAAACCACTGTTTACAGTGCATATTGCTAACACAAGCTTACTCTGCCTTTTCAGGAGGGTCCATTATCTTAAGTTCCATATCTTAAGGCCTCTGTTAACATCATTATTTGGCTTTTTTCACTCTGAGCACTGAAGGGAGTGAGCTCCCTTTTGTCTACAATATATAGCATTAAAAATACGTGTATGATAAAGCACTGTACAGTCCTGGCTTGTGCTTTGTGGTGATACTGAAATGTGAGTGACAGTTAATCACCAGTGCAGCTGACTAACATGCAAATATGAGTCCTGTACCTTGAAGAAGAGGAGAACAGGTATTCCTGACAGCAAATACTATATTTGGCTATTAACTTTCTTCACTTAAAAAAAAAAAAATTAAAAGAGAAAGGGGCATGAAGCAAAAAGTTCTTAAATAGGGTTGTCTCTGTAGTAAGCGCAGATGTTAAGCTGTGAAAAATTGGCAGTGATCCACTGGCTTTAACGCATCTATGCCAGCTGAAGAACTGACCATGAATATTATCAGTTTCTTGGAGGTGACAGGAAAAGAAATCCTTTAAAAATTCCTCTGTAAGAACTCAGGATTTCCGTTTTTATAACTGCAAACTTCTGAACAATTCAGAATGAAATGTGGAGCACAGAGACAGGCAACACCACACTGACTGTATTTGATTAGGTTAAACCTTTTTTCCCTTCTTTGTGGTTATTACAGCCCAGCAATTATTTATCGTACTATCAATTGCTTGAAGCACTGTAGACTACAGGTTAAATATGCTCCTGTCAATGTGAACTTCTCCAACTTCTCATTGAAATCTAATGACTTTCGTCTTCAAAAGAAATTTTAATGAGTTCAAAGTATCTACCTTTCTGTTTTAATTGTTGTACTTTGTACACTTCACATTCTGCAGATCAAACCCACCTATTCTTCATTCTTTTTCACCTGAAAATACTTTTGACAAGCTCTTTCCGGAGCTCTTTTCTTCTGTCCACTTTTTATTACTCATATTCTTGTAAGATATAAATCCAGAAATATGCAACACACACACTGTTAAAACCCATAGCAGATCTAGTATGTACCACTGAAAAAGTTAACATGTGCCAGCCACTATTACTTTGATTACTGAAATCAGAGATGTCACAGATGCCGATGTCTGTAACAGTCAAATAAAACCATTAAATAAGTGGTAGTAAATGTATCTGGTATGTGCCAAGACTTCTCCTGGACTGCATATGGAACAAAGCACATAAAAAAGTATGCTGCATATATACTTTTCTCATGTCCTTTTTTCACTTAATGTAACTGTTTCATGCATGTCTCAGGTGGATTTGTTCAGTCCCATCAGCATCTTCACAGGTCCTTGTGTTTTCATAATCCCCTTATGCCATGAGAAGCCTTCTTACACTTGTTCTCATAAATATTAATTACTGTGGTCTGGTTGAAATAAATATAGACAGACAGCTTTGCAAGTGGAAAGTTACCATTTGATTTCTAAAAAGCTACAGTCTTGAAATCGGTGTTCTGGTCAATATTTAGAATGTAAATGAAAAATGGGTGTGGCTTGTAATTAGCTGGAGCATTTGTAGGGATTGAAGCTCTCTGAAGTATCTGGCCTTAATAGTTAAGTTTTCACTATTCTTAACATGCAGCACTTCATCTGTGCTGTTCCACCAGCCCTTAGAGAGAATTATTTCCTTTCTGGTTTCTCATAAAATTGCATAATATGTCATTTTAGTATCTCGCATTAAAGTGTGAAGTTATTGGTGTTGCATGATATACTGGATGGATACAGGTTGAGTGACTGTTTAATCAGTTCTGCAGATCTAGAATTTTTTCTTATTGTGTTTATTGGTTGTTCAGTAGATGACAATGCAAAGAACGGCTCAAAAACAATGGCTAGCAGACTATTAAAATATTGGCCTCCACTCATTACTAAAGGTGGTCCAGATCATTGAAGTTCTCAAGTGCAATATGTGATAAGCCAAGACTAGAATTATCTCTTTACTATGGTTGATTTTTTTTATTAAGACCCTACAAGGTTCGTAAGGCCAAGCTTACGCTAGTACCTAGAGAAGGACCAAACGCAAGCATCAAATCTAGATATAAGCTGTTAATACGTTCCAGCAAAAAATTCAACATTAGTATTCCTACACAGTTTTTGTTACTGCATGAAATCTTGCTAGAATGCAATGAAAGAGCACAGTTTAGTATGTGCTTTTTTATGGGAAATGAGAAATGCAGCACAAAAATGTACTGCTTATATTTTAAAAAGGTACAAACTGCATCCATTGTGGAAGATTCAATTGGATGTGTCTTGCACTCAGAAATGATTCAGGTCCGTGAAGCTCTTCAAAATCTGTGTGACATGTAGAATAAGGATTAAATCTATTTTCAGGATTCCTGAAGTACAGCAGTGGGACACATATCTAAATCTGACATGACTTCTCGAGTACTTTTTTAACTGTTTTTAGAAAATAAGTTACAAGCTGGTTCTTGAGCTCATCTCCTCATATGATGGTCCAGCTTTAGAACTCAGTTACTATCTATTAAGGAATTTTTAGAATTGCTCTTTTTTAGCTACTAATTTACTATCAGCCATCCGAAGACAGATTGGTAGGATATAAATGAAATGCTATAATTATACAACGGAGTGGGTCACTGACCTTTGATTTGCAATATCTTGTCTCTTTTGTCCTTTCCTTATATCACCCAGCCTATGGGATGAAATTGCATCTTTTTCTTTGGTTGTGTCAAGAATGAGGTGGCATTGGAAACTAGTGAGGCATGGTACAATGTAGGTGTTCATAGCTTGCAATAATTTACCCATTTTCATTTTGTTTGATTTTATTAACACCTGTGTCTCCAGGGAACACAAGGAGGAGGGAAGGAAAGGAGAGAATACTTCAGCAATAATCTAATGATCAGCACTTATGTTCCCCCCAAGCCCTGCTGTTATGTGAAATGTCAAGATACCTCACAGCCAAGCAATTTATAAAATAAAATGCATATATACAAAGGAAGAGGTGCAGGTGGTAGAAAGATGTATGTCATGGCATACGCACATACATGAAGGACAGCAAGGGAGCCATTAAAAATATGGATTTTTTTTTTTTTTTTTGTAACATGGTGGCTGTTTTTCAGCTTGTGTAATGGGCATACATCAATGGAACCACTCAGAAATATATCTTCTGAGAAATTAGACACTTAATGGAAGTTAATCAAAATTTCTTGTAGGAGAGTAGCAAAAAATTCTTGGACAGCTTTTGGAAAAAAAGGAAAACACAAAAAAATAGTGGAATTGCAATCTGGGTATTTGTTTCTGGAGTATTTCTGAAGATATTGGTGTTCTAGGCAGTAGAACACAAAGATTTGCTGTCAAGTTAACCAAAGGATTTGGAGATTTGAGAAATTATAGTAGCTTTTAGTAAAAAAAATGATTTAAACATTATCAAATAAATTCAATAGCAAACTTTCAAAGTCGGAAACAAAAGAAGAGTTTTGTTAGCCTAGTTTTCATTTTTCCTCCTCTTTAATTGTTAGAAAACTTTCTCAGTACAGTGTAAATGTAGCACTGTATTGGCTGGACTGTCACTGTAATTGTTGGAGTTTTTTCTTATAAAATGAAATAAATCTGTGCAGAGTACTATGGAACTATCCCTATTTTGCTCAAAAGTGATTAATTGATTTTGATTTTTAACAAAGCTTCTTTTTTCTTTGCTACTAAATAAATCATGTGAATCTCCATATTCAGGCAAATGCTATATATTTAACAAAGCTTTTCTTAAAAATCCCATTTGCACTTAATTTCTGGATGTAATTTCCTGTCTGTTGCATTCACAAGACTAATTAATACCCCTCTGAAATATTTCTGCAAGATTTAAAAAAAAATGCATACAATAGCTCAGGTTTATAGTCTCTTTTAATAGGAACTTAATATCTGCAGTATCTGACTATGGTAATGCCATTATTGTAGTTATATGGTCTGATCCTTCAGGTTGTGAAGAATTTAAGTCTTAATGTCAAGTCTTATTGTTTTCTTTTTTTTCCGTTGATTCATGGTTGTGGTAATCTAATGAGAAGGTGCGATTGAAAGTGAGAAAAGGAAAGGTAGGAAGGGTGAAGTCCTGTCTTGTCATAGGAGAAACTGAAAGTTACACAATTTAAGATAATAGCATTTCCTGAGTTTAAATTTTGGAGAGAACAAATCAAGCCTACTGCCTACTTCTCACTCTGTAAACACCTTTCTTTTTTTCTCCCTCTTTGGGTATTAGAGTAGAACATGTGATCACGTTTGATACTTGGCATAACAAAAGGTTATTGCAGCAAGTGTCTTAGTCTGCAGGAACTGTTTTGCATCCCAATAGAAGTCCTCAGGTTGTGAAGTACTACATCAATAAAAACATACTTGAAATCAAGGTATAAAACAAGGCCTAAAATGGCAGGTTACACTTTAACAGAAAGCTGACTTTTTAAAATATATGTAAATTTAAAAGACTGTATTCTCTTTTGAATGACTTGGGTTTGGAGGTCTTAGGACTTTAAAAACAGTCTTTAGCAAAGGGTCTAAGTGTGTGCTGCACTGCAGAGCATGATGATTTCTGAGCTAACATGGAAAAAGCCACTTCTTCAGTCCAAAGCAGGGTAGCAAGGTAATAGTGCATTTCTATTATATTCACTTTGAGGAGGTTTCTGGTGCCTGGGCTGCTGTTTCTCAATGCACACTTTCAGTCTAAAGGTGGCAGCTCATTTAGAGTTACCACAAATATTTATACACAGTGGCAGTACATCAGAGTAATCACTCTTATCAGATCTGTGGTTTCACATGCCTGGTTTCACTTAGTTGAAGTTTTTAATAATTGGGCTTTTTAATTATAACTGAACATAACTATGGTTTTAAATAGCAAATTAGTTAAAATTGAAAGGATCATTTTTTTTTTTTTTCCCTGAAAATATTGCCTGGTCAAAAAAAAAAACCAACAACCCAGCTGCACTTGTTTCTGGGATTAAATTCAGACTTGTGAATTTTCTGTTCCATGAGGGGACTATGGGTAGAAAGAAAGACAGAAGCATGTGCCATAGCAAAAACCAAACCAAAGAAAGAAAATCCACAAAAAAAAACCCAAACCAAACCAAAAAGCCACAAACAAGCAAACAAACAAACAAAAAAAACCAACCTGAAAGTGAAAACTGAAGGCACAGGTAAATGGTTGCTTGCATTTGCCATGAGTGTCAGTACTGTTAAGCACTGGGTTTATATTTTGTAAGTTCCTAGTTTTGTAGCAGGCAGTGAGAGCTGAGGACTGTGGCAGTACTGTGTTGCTTAACATTCATGCTTTAGTGCTGTAGGGAAACTTCTGGAAAGCGGGAAAGGTGGTCAGCAGCTGTATGAACAGGCAAACTCTGATGTTATCTTCCTCTTCTATCTTGATCTCCATCTATCATCATCACATGTTGTTCCTATGTAAATGTGTGACAATGAAATGAAGTCACTTGAGAGATGCATGGCCCACTGTTCACTAAAAAGCCACAGCCACATGGTGTGCAGGTGGACTATATATCTGCCCTGGCAGTGTAGGAGGGAGGGGAGAATATTAATAGGTTTAGGAATTTACATCCACTTGTATATGTTCCTATAGTATTTCTTTCTGCATGTTGATAGCTTTCTACTTTGTGTTTCTTAATTTCATCACCCCTACAGACAAACTGTCTTCTCTTCCTGCAAGTGAAATCACTAACACAACAGGTTACAACTGTCTCTGGATGATAGTTTGAGCACGCAGATGACTGGAACACAGTGTATGTGAAATACTTTTCAAATTATTTGAATGAAGGGCAGTTTAAACTTTTATGGAACCAGGCCTCTGTCCACTTACTTAACTAAACTGAAAGTGCAGTCTGCCTTTAGTGAGAAACTAGGTGTAATGAACTGTCATACATATGGGGCTTGCCTTTTTCTTTCCTTGTTGCATATTTCGTCAAAACAAATAAAGACCCATAATGAAGTGTGATCAGAGGATTATTGGGAGTTTTCAGAGGCTAACAATTGCTTTGCAGCGCTAGGAAACAAACTGAGGTTGTAACTAGAAAATCAGCAATGGTACCCCTCTGACCCCAATTGCATTTTGCTGAGTGAGGTGACATGCTGGACACCTCCTTCCTTAGGGATAAAGGTGAAATAATCCTGCTCTCATCCTCTTGGGCAATGCTTCCACTTACTGTTGCATCAAAGTTCCCAGGCTATTGAGAAAAGCATAAAGCACAAAATCCTACCAGAGCCTCTCTCATCCACTCTTACTGCAATCAAACAGCACATCCAGATCATTTGTGAAGTACTTTTGGGAAGATATTGACAGTAAAGTTCCAAGGGAACAGAACTGTTTACTTTTACATGGTAGCTTTTGTTGTTATTCCTTACAAATTTCCTAATGGGAGAAACAAAGAAATTGGAGACTCCGAGTTCAACAAATTGTTGCAAGAAACAAATAGGTGCATGTTGCCTAGACTGCCACTGCTGATGGCTTGTGGTGCCATTGTTTTTTCATACTGTCATCAGCAATACTATGAATAAGCATGCTTATATCTGTCTAATAACCTTTGTATAGCAGCCTGTGCCAGGTCTGGTAAGAGAGGACAGGATCTCCCCATAGCTAGTTGGGAAATCAGGATCTTCTTACTTGCATGTATTGGCAGGAACATTCAAGATGCTGTACTTGTTCTGTGTCTGCTCCTTATCTCTGGCTATGTCTACCAGAATCAGTGTTTCTTTCCTAATCCTGTCTGATTTTAAGTCAACTTTGATGAGTACTACATGTCTCTGACATGTTGTAGTGTGACATGCCATAGTATGAAGTCTGAAGTCATAGCATGTCAGTGAAGTAATCACAGAATAATTTTAAAGTTTTAATGTGAAGATTAAAACAGCAGGAAAACTGGAACTTACACAGAAAGAACAGGCTTGGTATGCTGTTGGAATTCAGCTCGAGCAGGTGCTTATAAGAATCAGTGATTGGTCTGCTACCTAGAGAAACTTCCTCAGTTATCTGAGCATGAGACATTATGCAAGCTTTTCAGTAGTATATTGAGATTTTTTTCATCTCTGCAAGCACACCACAGTCGGAGGCACACAGATTTGATTCTTCAGCATTAATGCTGAATTTCTTGTATGCTCAGAGCCAAATTCTTTGGCTTAAATCCTTAAATCGCACTTTTCTCCCCGTCTCCCCTCCTACCTTATACAATTCACTCTATCATTTGAGCTACTCTGAAACACATAGGTTATATCAAATGCCATGCATTCACTTCACTAACCTGTGCAACTTCAGCCAACATTTTCCCAAATAACTATATAGCTTTCCAGCTAGACACAGCTATGCAGTTTTGCAATCTTATATGAAAATTATTTAGCTGAGACTTTTCCTGTGCTTCTGTATGGAGGAAATAACTGTAACTTTTTCCCCAAAAAGATCCCTTTTCTACAGTAAAATATATGGTTCCCTTAAGCATATTTTTAATGTGTTGTTTTGCATCTCACTATGATAAAAGTTATTAATAAACTAATAAAATTAGCAAAATTGTCACCTGTTACTTTAGTTTTCTTTTACTTTCCAGCCCCACACACATCCATTCATCTTTGTAAACTCCTTTTGCTTCCAAGAGCTTTGCTAAATGCTGTATTGATTGGAAGTGGCATGATAATGCTTAGGCCAATTGTCCTGGGTTCAGCAGTAACAGTCATTTTTCTCCTTCTTAGTAGTTGGTGCAGTGCTGTGTTTTTGACTTGCGACCTGGGAACAGCACTGATAACACCAATGTTTTGGCTACTGCTTAGAACATTTTGGTCTGGCCAAGGACTTTCTGAGTCTCATGCTCTGCCAGGGAGGAGGGGAAGCCAGGAGGAAGCAGAG
>JAOEHY010023782.1:0-17575 GCA_025447955.1 Psilopsiagon aurifrons
GCCACAAGTCAAAAACACAGCACTGCACCAGCTACCGAGAAGGAGAAAAATGACTGCTACTGCTGAACCCATGACAAGGGCCTACAAGAAATCTGGAGAGGGACTTTTTACAAGGGCATGTAGTGGCAGGATAAGGAGGAATGGATTTAAACTCTCAGAGGGGAAATTTATATTTGACATTTGGGAGAAGTTCTTCCCTGTGAGGGTGGTGAGGCCCTGGTACAGGTTGTCCAGAGAAGCTGTGGCTGCCCCATCCCTGGCAGTGCTCAAGGCCAGGCTGGACAGGACTTGGAGTAACCTGGTCTACTGTAAGGCATTCCTGCCTATAGCAGGAGGTTGGAACTAGTTGGTCTTTGAGGTCCTTTCCAACCTAAACCAGTCAGTGTTTCTATGTAGGACACAGTTAATAGTTTTTGCAACAATGCAGAAGTTTTTAAAGGAGAAAACATGCCTTTTCCAATCTATTGATAATCTTCTTCCAGAGAGATAAGAGCATGTAAATCTCCTCAGGAGTTAAAAGTGGTAACTAGATGCTGAAGCTGTGTAATGCAACAGAAAATTCTCTTAGGGCACTCCTTTCTTACTTGAATTGCCAAGTGCTTTATCCTTCATGTCCCTGTTTATATCAGCTATCACAGTATGACAGTATAATCCTATTAAGCCTTCAAAGTCCTTCCCATGAAAAAAGGTTGTTTCTTAAGTCATCATCCTTGTGCATTTAAGCGTCTCTAGTTTGAATAATAACATGTCAACATTTTAAATATAGAAGTATTTGCATCTGTTTACACATACATAAACAATCTGAATTCCAATTAAAAAATAGTTCCTTCATCCGATACATGAAGTCACAAAATTAAGTTAGGATTTAGCAATGATTTGGTTTGAAATCTTCATCTTTCTAGTGACTTCATAATTGAGTAGTGCTCTTCAGGAAAAGAAGGGCTAAGATTTGAAATGCTGCTTCATTTGGAAGGCATTTGAAGTTATGTTTGTTTATTATTATTATTATTAACTGAGCTATAATTACATTCTCTGGGCTTTTTTTTTTTTTCCCTCAAGTGTCTGATCCCCTCTTATTTGTTTCTGGGCTGTTGCTTAAGCTTCCTTTTATCCCACTCTAGTTCATTACACCAAAAGTAGATAAATTCTCCTGTTTCACCTTGTTGGCAGTTTTGCTGTAGAATGAAACACAGTTATTTGGTAGAGAAAAAAGCCTGCTCTTCACGTCTACCACCATAATAGAACAGTGAGAAACAGTAAACTGATCATCGTTTATTTTGTCCTTTCTAAGTTTTTAATAGGAATTTTAATGAAAATGCAATCTAAAACTGGTGTGAATAATTCAAACAGTCTATTTATTTAATTTCCATACTTTTAAAAAATTAAAAATAAATACATTTTTATTGTGACCAGAGAGTAGATGTAGCAGAATAGCTAAGGTCTATTTTGCTCTGCCAGCAGCCTGTTTGAAGTGTCCACTACAGAAGCCAAGAAAATGTAGGGCATTGTATCATGGTGCCTTCTCTCTTTCCAGAAGACTGTGATTTGCAGACTTTCTGAGACGTAATTCATGTCAGATGAACTCTATTATATTAGCCACTGGTGGCTTTTCATGGATGCAGAAATAGTGATTTAAGCTTCTGTAACAACATCCTATGACCACTCACTTCGTAATTCAATGACATGTTCTGTCAAAGCACTTTTGTTTAAGTCTTGAGCCTGCTTATTTAAATCAAACCTTTCTTAACTGAATAGCATATATTGTTTTCCTGAAGTAACTGTTTTCTTCATTCAGTGCATAGAGGAAGCTCAAATCATACAGTTCTCCCACAATTACAATGAACTAGGGGGTTCCCTCACAAGAAGTTTTAGGTAGCACTGTGAGAAGCAGGATTTTTGACTCAATGATCCTTATGGGTCCTTTCTAACTGGAGATATTCTGTGATTCTAAGAACAGATTATTTGTCTTAGCCTTCATCTGATTTATCAGTGGTTTCTGACTGTCAAAGTGCAAACCTTCCCTGCATTACTTCAATGCAGTACACCCTTGCTGTCGTGCAGAGAATTGCAAAATTTTGTTTTTTGGGTATGGTCACTAAAAATATATTTTGGTACCATATATGACTAATGCCATAAGAATTAACGATGTACTTTTTAGGTTTGTTTTGCTTAATCTAGAGATCTAAACAAAAATTACACAGGATCAGAAGTATTTCTCTCCATTGCTGAAAAGTAAGATATGCTTTTTGCTGACATAAGGGACCACCCAATATCCTAGAACTGTTTTAGTGTGACGTCATACTGAAAAATGTGTTGGCAGTTACATAGTATCCGTCATGTATATAACACAGATGGAATCTCAAGTGTTCCAGTTGCAAAAGGAAATTTTGCTCACATTTTAAGACTTGTCTGTGCTAATCACTCTTGTGTTGTATATGGTTTCAGACAGATCTTATGTTAGCAACAAGGTTAGGGCATGCCTGAATTGTACTTTTTTAAAAACAATTTATAGATATTTTTAAGTGTATTGTCTGTCAGTAGAAATCAAACATTTATTTCTGGAACTGAAGAACTCAAATCTGTGTCTACAGGTATCTTGTGGCATATTATTGTTGTGTGTAATGAATAAATTAGTTGTATCTGTAGCTTAGCTGGACTTCATCTGTGCAAAACAGCTAAGGCCAATTAAAGAGAATGAGGTTTTGTTAGAAAATGTAGTGTCTGAGAATCCTGTCATAATTCTTCCTTGCTTTGTTTTACCATTCTGCCTAGTAGTACCAAGTGCCAAGGCTGCCAGCATCATGCACATTGGTGCATACATAGTTTTCCAATGGCTGCTTATTTTTCAGGCCACATTTCCATCTCACTCTTTTAAATGTATTCAGTTCATTGTTGCTTTAATGTAAGTAATGTGAAATTATTCAAATCAAATGATTCAAATACTACCCAGATCGACAGTTGCAGATCTTGTTAACAATGTGTAGTTGTAGGCTAAGAAGTGATGGAGAAGTATCCAGACTGAAACTCCCATTTCTATGTTAGAATGGAGGGGGGGGTAAAATATCAATTGAAATAATGTTAAACTTTTATAATAATGTATCCAAATAAATTTGTTTTAATTCCTCCTAAAAAAAACCCAAACCTTGCTGAAGTAGAAAGCATTCAGGCAAATTTTAAGTACAAGATGAACTGAGCGAGGAGCACAGTCCCTGATGCTGAGCTTCACTGTCCCCAGATGAGAGTCATGAGAAATACATGGATAACCCAAGGAATCTCCAAAATCAACACCTTTGTGTGGTTGAAATATGCCATGAAGTGGTAGGTGTAGGCCGAAAAGAAAAGCTGAAAGCCTTAAAATTGCTATGCAGAATATTAACGTTACAGAAAATATGTCTTTGTATGGTTTCAAAGTAACTGTTCTCATAAGACATTGGGGAGATTTCTGATCTTCTTCCTCTAAGTGTCTGTGGACACTAAAGGGTGGAAAGAAAAGAATTGTTAACATGAAAGTTGTTTGTTGCAGGTAGTACTCTTACATTTTTAGGGCTATGTATTGTAGTTCAGTTGGATGCCAAATGTCTAGGGAAGGTGATGGTAGAGCACTTCAGAGAATGAAAGGAGCATCTCATGGTGTTAAGTGCTTACAGTATTTAGTGCATTGAGTGCATAAAGCATTTAACAGTATGGGAGCCTGGGTGATTCTCCTAAAATGAGTTTTCTGAAGTAAAAGCTAAGAAAGACCACATGGAATGAATACATAGCATGACACCATTGAACCTTGTCTGATGAAAGAATTGTTGATTAGCTACTACTGCTATTAACTACAAGCTATTATTGTTATTAACTACAAATATAAATTTTAATTTTGACTCAGAAACAAATTTCAAACTTGAAAGTATGTGAAATTGCAGCATTTTAATAACTTTTCTATTCCAGTTGTGTTTTTTAAGTGTTGTCTGTTTTTCTGCCTATGAAAGTGCATGTTTTAAAATGTCCACTGTTCTTTTATAATATATATGTCCTTTGCAACTGCCTCCGACTTGATTATTCTCAGCTGATTTTTGCTGTTCTTTCAGGAAAAAATGTTATTACACTGACTGGAGGAGCAAAACGATGGGCAGGTTGGTGGGTGATGTGTAGCTTGTAATTTTACCAGATAGTCACCCTGCTAAAGAAAATCCATTCGCAGTTGTAAATTTATCAAGGAAACTTGGAAAATTTAGATTATTTTCTTGAAAACTCAAAATATGTTAGCTCATAGTGTTAAAATATTCATGTGTAACAAGATGCAGTACTTCAAAGCTTTGCCAGGTCTCATTTTAGAAATGCAAAAATGTTTATGCCAGAAAAAAATATGGCCTTATCCCGGCAGGAAAGATTTAATGTTGGAGCTCTCTCTGCAGTTCTGTCTGCTGTACCGAGGTGTATTTCTTTGGCATGAAAGATCCATTTGAGTATATGTCTCAGATTCTGGTATTCAGCTATTTCCTTAGACATGCAAACGTAACTTAGCTTGTTAACACCTCATGTGCATCCTGGTGATACGGACTACATCAGCACCACACACCAGAGGCTGTGTTGAGTTTAGACTTGATAGCTGTTAGAATAACTGCAGGGAAAGCTGTTTAACTCTGAGACACAGACATGCAAACCTCACCCGTGACTACTGCTGTTGCTGCTTTTGTCAGACAGGAATGGCTACAAGGGGCCACAGCAACATGCGAGAAAGAATCTAAGGGAGCTGGGGAGTAAAGACAGGGGGCACTGGGAGCTGTAATCACTCCCCATTGCGCTAGCCAGACATAATGATGTCTTGTAAATCCTAATTGCCTATTGTAAAGATAGGAAAATTTTTACATGAGGGAAATCTGAAAGAGTTTTCTGTCACGGGTTTTCTCAAATGGACCTTGAGCTGAGAGTACAGTTGATTTTGTTCTCCTGTTGTTACTTTAGATGATGAAGAGCTCTCATTATTTCTTAGGAAAAATTTAAGTAGTCTCATGATATCAGTTTGCAAGATGATCACCAAGGTGATCATGTTTTTGTATAACACAAACAGATAAAGCACCGTTGTATGGTGCAGTGAGAGAAATTTAAATACATAAGCAGATAAAATATATTGAAATAAAGCAATCTGTAACTTAAATTTACAACTGCGTTTTTTACTCTTCCCAGTCATTCACATGCTTGCTCCATTTTAGTGTGCATTGTAAAAAATGTAAGTGATGTGCTTTGTAATGCAAGGTCAAAATCAACAAGCTTTGCTGCAAAAATTGTCTCATTTTGTCTGTAATCCATCTGGTGAGTCCTAGATGTTAAATAAATTTATTTTCCTTATTATGGAAGGACAGATGCCTGAAGCATGCAACTGAAGCTGCACGGTACCTGTGAACCAAGTAATAAACAGTTTTCATGCCAGATTGACTGTTTTCATTTGAGTCAAATACTTGTGATTTACTTTGTGAGAATTTGAGGATGAATATTTTTCTGAATACTTTTTCTGGCAGTTTCTGTAATACAGTGCACAAAGCAATAGTGTGGAAAAAAATAAAGAAGCTACTTCTAAAAATGAAAGCTAGTGCTAAAATAGCTGACGTACATATCTTGGACTTGATGATCTTTAAGATCCATTCTATCCCAAACCATTCTACAATGCTGCTGTTGTTTCTTTTCATCTCACAACTTTTCCAGCTTAACTCTTCTCTGTAACTCATCAAATCTCTTACTAATATTTATATTTTTAAGTAGAATTTGCAAGAGCCACAATGAATAGCTATATTAAAATCCGTGTATATCAAAGGCAAAATTTTAAGGCTACAGATTTTCTATAATTTAATGTATGGTAGTACTAGCATATTAGACCCTTCTGCAACATGTGCACTTCCCTGAATTTATTGATATGGTTATATAATCTTAAATGCTGTTTAAAACATCCACAGAAGATTTAGGAGCATGAATTAAAGAAGAGATTAATGGAATGCTTACTGGTATACCACCTTTCTTATATGTGATTTCTATGTGGTATCTCTCCATTTCTTTATATATGTACCCCCCAAAAAACCCTTAACATTGTACTTCGTCCTGTGAAGCTTGAATTCTGTTTAAAGGTCCATACTTGAAGGAATAATTTTATCATGTTCATTAATATCAATATTTGAAACCTTCACAAATCTTTCCAAAGGAGTGACTGGCTAGAAGTGGGGTATGCAAGTATGAAAAATTGCCTGAACTCTCAGATTTAAGAGTGAATAATCTTAATGAATTGATCTTGTATCTGCAGTATCAGACACACCAATTTCATGCTGTTAAAGAATGTCATTAAGGAAAGCGACATGAAAAGGTCGTTGCCTTAGTATGCAGCTTCACTCCACCCACTGAAATGTTGAAATAAATTAATACTTCCAAGGTTAGAGAACCAAAATTGATTTTTGTTGAGCATCTGAGCTGCAATAATTTTTCTTTGCACAAGGGCTTTTTAAAACCTGTCGGATTTTAATCTGCACACTGAAGTGGAATTGTTACTATCACTCCATTGAACAAATACACTTGGGTTTTTTTTTCCTTTTTTTTGGTGTTGATTGTGTCCATATGTTGTATCTGTCAACTGTAATATGTTTCCTGTTACAAAACAAGGAAATGTGCCATGGCTGTATTATTTGGTGGCATACACCAAATAATGGTTAACAGGTCTGGAGAAGTGCAAACACTGAGCAAACTACTGGGTAGGGATTGCTGTCAAAAATACCTAACATGACCAGTAGCAATTCCTTAATTCTGGTATCTTATTCCTTGAGTCTGGTCAGATAATTACACAGTCACCTCTACTGTTCTTCTGTATTGCAGTCTGCAGAGTAAATGTAGTCTGCAAGGATTTTTGTACTAACTAGTTCTGCAAAAAAGACCAACCATATAAAAGAGAACTGTACAGTTGAGGATGGAAGTTAAGCAAAGCCGAAAACAGGCATCTTCATAAAATGTTATATTTTATATCGAAGAATAATATGTATGCGTGTTTCAGAACAGCATCCTGTAGTCCAAGGTGCATAAAGTTGCAGTAGTGCCTGCTGGAGTGGTTTCAGTAAGAGCATACGTTATGTAGTAGCCCATATCTTTACAGCACTGTTCGACTCAGGCATTTTTGATCTCATTGCATGAAGTCCTGACTTCATGAGTGACTTCACCAGGCCAGTTCTGCTTTTACTCTTATTAAAAAGGCTACATTGAATAGTTGAAGCCAGTAGTCTGTTTAATCTGCTACTTGTGATCTAGAAAGCTACTCTGAATAAAAATGCTAATACTTAGTCCTATGATTTAGGAAAAAAACTTGTCTTAAATTTGTTAACACTTTGATTGAAAGCTCCATGAAACTTCAGTTTCTTCTTCAACTTTAAAATAATGTAAGCCAAGAAAAGAGGATTATTGTGGTATGTGGGGGGATGAACTTTGAAATATTTTATGCTGTCTGAAGGCATGAAGTTTCAGAGTCCTCATCTATAAGTGATATAATGAAAAAGCAATTGCATCTTAGATAAAAGATCTTTTTGCTTCAGAAGAGAAATCGCTAATGTAATGAGGACATAATTTTTAATTTAGTCCAATACTTTTCTTCATTACTTTGCATGTCAAAAGGAGCAGACATGAATGTTAACGTGAAGTAATTTCTTTAAGATAATAATTATCTACTAATTTTTTTTTAGATCTTTGGAGGGAGGAAAAAATCACGACTTTTCACATAACCAATTTTGGAACAATTTCATAATAAAAATCTGAAATCAAATGCATTGTTTTTCTGTTCTTCCTAATTCATCTGCATATTTTCCTCATTAAAGAAAAGCCTGGCGTTTGGTTCTCCAAAATATTGGCATGTGTACAACATAAAAAAAGAGGAAAAAATGAAATGCAAACTTTACTGATATACACTGGTAATAACGTTGTACCAAGAGAACTTCCACTGGAACCAATAATTAACTTACAGTATACCTTACTCAACAGTAAGGTATTATTAGAGTAAAGGAGACACGTAAGGGATGCACCTGCCTGTATTCTGTGTTTTGACTTTATGAACATAGTTATGTTCTTTGGCTCATCATGCTTTGTGTCAAATAGAGTGGTGTCCCTCAAGTGCAGTATCAGTTACATACAGAGTGTGTGCCAATACCTTGGCAATGTAGAGCAAGAGAAAATGTTGAGAATTTAAAAGGTAAAATTCTGGTCCCACATTTAGTTTAGCTTTCTGTCTGGTACCGTGTCCAATAGGGGTTGAATGTTTTTTTTTTTTTCTGATGTTGATAAGAAGTATGTTTTCATAGAGATAGCTTTGCTGCCTGAGGGCAACTTACTTTGTCATCACTTCCTATTCTGAATTAGGAGATAGGTAGCTGTGCTTATGCTTAGTGCAGGTAGTTAAGAATTCACATCAGATAAATCTAATCCTGGGATTTGCACTCTTTGTGGCTAGGAGGTAGACATGCTTTGTATATCATGCAAACTTATTTTTGAGTAAGCCCCAAATCCTGCTAAAAATATTAGTTAGGGCATGCTTTTCTAAATTTTAGACTTTTTCTGGATCTGTAGTATATTTATAGCACTAACTTAGTAGGAGATCTACTCCTTAAATACCCATATTTCATTGTGGTTGAATATGAAAAAAATATACGTAAGCAAGGAGTGCAAAATCAAAGTGATGAGGAGGTAACTTCTAGCATTTGCTTGAAAATTAACTGCACTTAACTAGATTTACCCCTGTGTATCCTGAGACACTATTTTAAAAAGGTGCCAGTAGAAGAAAGCCCTTTATTTTACCATTATATAATTTAATTGGGGTTAAAAGTATTATGTTCTGTTTAAGTTTATGATGTCATTTGTTTGTTTTTTTTTTAGACAACTGCAGGAAGCTATGCCGAGGGTTTTTTGTCTTAATACTGTATAGCCATGTCTGTGTAATGTATCCTTTATTTGATGTTCAGGTATCCTGTTTTGTAAGGCAATATCAGTCCTTGGATTCTGAGGAAAATTTTGCAGGAGGAAGACTTACTGAAATTACAAAACCTTAAAAATGTGATCCTGAACTGTCTCGTATGTACTTTAAAATCTTATTAGTTTTAGTGTCCGAGTTGCTAGGTAAGGGAGGGAGGAGTTACATTTGCCTTGGCCAGTGGCTCTAAAGAAAGTAATCAAATATGTTCTTGAGTAAAGTGTAAGCATCCACAATTCTGCCAGAGGGACTACCATGGAAAATTATTTTCCCCAGACAAAACAGTGCAGTCCCATCTCAAACCATAATCCCTCTAATTTTAGGATGAGTTGTGCTTGAGTGAAGTGTGCAAATAGATAAAAAAAAAACAAACCACCACCAACAAAAAACCCCTGAACTGTTAAATTTGCTTCTTACCTCCTTAAATTCTACTAGTGTCAATTTCTGCTTTCATTTAATTTCTAGTTTTGTTGTCACTAAATATGAAATGTTGGAGATGGAAAATAGCAAGCAGTCAAGAGCATGTAAATCCGATTTCTTTTTGTCTCAGTTTGCAGAGGAATATGAGAGAGCTGAAAAGCTGGTTGCCCAGAAATCCAATGAAGCTCGATAAGGAGGCCCTACCTGACCTGGAAGAAACAGATTGCTACACAGCACCCTTTAGCCGCGCACGCATACACCAGTAAGTGCTGGAACTTGCAAGGCAGCGCCAGAGACTACAAGGATTTTTTATTTTCTCACTTCATCTAAGCAAGTGCTGTAGAAGCAGCCGTTAACAGATGGTCACTGGAAAACACCCACTATCATATTAGATATTTTCTGTGGGTTTTCTCTTAAAGCCAAAATCTACTCTCTGTTACTTGCTGTTTGATGTCACTTTATGTTTGATGTTACTTGCTGTTTAGTCACTCAGAGTTATAGACAGAAATTTGACTGACAAATGACCCCTGCCTTCTTGGTTTAGTTTTTCTTTCCATTATATGACAAAATGCAAATATTTGCTCAAGTTTGCTTTGCTTAATTATGCATTTTACTTAGGCAAAAACTGAGACAGCTGTTGAACTTGGGAACAGCTCAAGGCAAGCTAAAACCAGGAATGATTTTTTTTCTTTCATATCAGATCTGCTTTTTAAAAATGCTTCTGTATCTGAAAGTATTAATATATATACAACAAATTAGAACTGTATGTGTTCAGGTCAGCATGTGGATAGTGATGTAGTTAAAGACTGTGCCATAAATTTTTTTCAGGACACAAAAAGTTAGATGTTAAAATTCTGGCTGTGTCTTCATTTTTAAAGTATTTTCTTGATACATCTCTTTTGAGAGGAAAGTTCATTTAAAGCAGAAGTGTAAATTAGACTACAGGGTAATATTTTCTTTTCAGTGAAGAAGCTATATGGAAGTTGATCTGTCTTTTCCCTGTAAAGACAGTAATTGCATTAGGTTTCATTTTTGTTCAGTAATTGACTATATTGCATTAGATCAGTCGCCTGATTTTGGTGGTATATCTCAAGCAGCTCAGCTGATGTTATCAACCATCATAGTGTCACATTTGGCACAACTGAGCAGGCAAAAGCTCCTGCATGTCAGATTTCTGGCATCCAGAATCCAGAGCCATCTGCGAAAGGATGCTTTATTTGGCTCCAGCCTGGGACTCTTTGAGGGAGAGTGGTGTGGAGCTGCTACTCAGGTGTCCAGTGCATGGAGGAGTTTTATTGTTTTTTTCCTAAATCGTAGTTCCCGTAGCACATGACAGAGACATCTGCCAATTCATAAGTAGCTTGAATTTGAGAACAGCTGCTGCTTCTGAAGATCTTTGTTTAAATTAATTGTATCCAGAACAGAAATTAACTAGATAATAGAAAATTTTAGAATTTACTTTTAGTTGTTCTGTTTTCTCAACCATAATCTGTGTTGATGGTAAATTTAATGGACCTGAGAAGATGCTCTAAGAATATAAAGTCTCTTATCATAGCAGGGGCTTTGGAACTTTACAGTCCCTTCCAACCTAAACCATTCGGTGATTCTGTGATCTTGTGCAGTAACCAAGGAGGGTAGAGATGAAATAAATCACTGTAAGAAGAAAACAGTTGAGCAGCTATGTTTCAATACATGTGCATTGTTTTGAATATTAAAAGCCATTCATTATTTAAACAGCTTTACGATAAACAACAAAGACAGCTTCTTCAGCAATTCCACAAGAAGTAGAATCGTGCATCATATGCTACAGAGAACTAAGTATGAAGATGGAAAATCCAAAATGGGTGAGACTGTTGTAGTTTCTTCCTAACCTGAAGCGATAAAAAAATTATCTTTACTTGCCTCAAAAAATATCATTTGAGTCAAATCTGTTGATTTTGTTACTCATTGAAATCTTTTCATTCGCTCAGTAACAGAGTTGAAGGAATGTCACATCAGTTATTTTCTTGAATAGCTCAGTGAAAATTGACAATATTTTTCACCTAATCACTCAGACTTCAAAATAAATTGGAGTGATGTTGGTAACTTTACATAATCAAGAGCCTCCATAAAGGCAAGATACACCTCAGAAACCTCTTGCATGTTTTCAAGGTCTGATCCTACTAGTTCTTATCCTACCAAACAGTTCCAGTCAGTTAATGTAAGCTATACCGTAACCTATTTGAGGTCTCCGTGTAGCTCAGAGACAGCTGGTCTGAAGACTAAATTAATTTGTATCAACAATCAACAGTATTATTTTTTGGAAGTTCATTTTCATTTACAATGAACTGGGGATGTATATGTGATTTGCTGTTTTCAGGACTTAATTTTAGAATTAAATAGGCACGTACTAAAACCTTATGTTTTTGAAGGTGATAGAAATTACAGAAAGCTGTTGCTTGAGTTTCTGAAGGAAAGCAGTAGCAAGAAAACCATAGAAAACAAGGGTCAAATATAACACCTTTCAAGCTAATGAAGGCAAATTTTCAGTGTGAGATTACTTTTGCATAATTTGTATGTTTGAATGGACAGATCTGAAATCTGTCATAAGTACTTACTTCTTGGGGAACCTCTTGGCTACAGACATGCTTTACAAGTTACCAAATCTTTTTATTATCATTATTCATGGTTATGTATTATTTATTTTTTATAATGTTCTTTGATAGTACAACAAATCTGGTTTTAGGAAGACTGTAGGAACTGATCCAGAATGCTGTAGCCAGTATGATGCAGAGCACTGCTCTGATACAAAGTTCTTCAGCTGTCTTCTACTTAAAAATTACAGGTTAGCTTTTAACCCTGCAGGGGTTTTGCTGCCTCAAGGGCTGTCTGTCTCATACCACTCTCTGTGTATGTCACCCATAAAATCCATATCATATGCTCTGATGAGTACAGTCTGAATGTAACTGTCTTCTTGCACTTGGTCCTGCACAAGCACACGACCCCAGGAGAAAAGTTGCAGATACTGGCCATCAGAAAGCTCATGTAGTTTGACAGAGCCAGAAATCTTGGAGGATCAGCAAGATCTCCATAAACAGTTGGTGGGATTATTGATTATTGACACATTTGGCAGCATCCTAAGCTTCTAGTATTAAGTTACATTCTCAGTATCTAGCTTGGAAATTTACCCTGCTTGAAATTAAGTGTGTATAAAAAATGACCTCAAAACTAATGCTGTTTTTCTTTTTAGGTATTAATAGGTTACTAAATAATGGAACATATGAAGCAGCATTTCCACCCCATGAGGTAATCTGGTTAATTTTGTATCTATATATAGACTAAAACTTGCACTGACAGTTTCAGATCTTTCATTTTGTCGTGCAAACATTTAGGGTCACTGCATAATCTGTTGTGACTCTTTTTATTCATAGCTCTTAATATTTGCTTTTAAAATTCTTCTTATACAACGTATTAGAATAACTTCCTGAATATTTGTTTGCTGAAATAGAATATTATACTTCTTCTTTATTTGTATGAATTGGACATTGCATGTAGAGTTCTTAATATCAGTTGTTCCAAATTGCTGCAGTTAATTGTATTAAATTATTTTTGTCTGCCACCTACAAAATGTTACGGTTTTCTAATAGCTTGTGCACTTGATCACTATTAGGGAGACTGGTTACTTTTCTGAATAGTTCCAGATAGCCTTTACTTGGCAGTATCTTTTTCAGTAGGTTAAAGTCTGCTGAAGACTGTAAACCCATGAAGTAAGTTAAAAACCTGAGTTTGATTTCAGAGGTTTTTCAGATAATTTTCGTGTATTGAAAAGGAAGGAGCAAGCCATGCATCTTCAGGCATTTTAAATGCTGATCAGTAATACAGTAACTACCGGTTACTCCATGAACTCTGTCATTGCTCAGGCTGAATACTATGGCTTGGTCTTGTGTTTCAGAGAACTGACCTGTGCTTTACAAATTGTTGAGAGTAATTTTTTTATATAGCATTAATAATTAAATACTGGGAATATAGAGGAGGAGTATTTTAGATAAATAATTGAACATCATTGTTAATGCTCCAGCTGTGCATTACTGACTTCAGGGAAAAGCTGGCTGTAATACCAGAAAAACCTGTGAAGCTTTCTCTGGTTGTCAAAACTGTGCTATCATATCCATTTTATATATATGTTCCTTTCTATGGTTACTGTTTCAAAGTTTCAGCTAAGGTTAATGAAGTCATTTTTTTTAAGCCACTCTTACCTTAATTTCTGCTTGACTGGTGCTAAGGGCTAGTGGTTGGAACACTTTCAGTTTTATTTTTTATCACACAAGGAAATAAGAACAAAAACTCAGTCCCAGTGGGAATGCTGAGACTTGAACTCTGTTAATTCACAGTGCTGAAAGGAGGAGGGGAAGGGGAAAGATTTTAAAATGCTGCTTTGTGCTTTGCAGTCATTCATACAGGTGTCTGTGAAAATCAGTTGGTGTTCTGTTTCTAGGTAGGTGACTATGAGCATAAGTTGATGATCAATTCCTGTGTGTTCCTAGATGTTGCAGCAGTTACACTCTGTTGATATTTTTGGTGCGTGTCTTTACTAACTGTAGTGAGCAATGTGTAGAATTGGACTCCTGGCAATGTTTAGCTTTGGTTTTAACTTGTTTTTAAACCAGAGGGTTAGCAGGTTGCAGCAAGTAAATAGTGTACTTCAATGGGGAATGCTTGAAATTTCAAGTATAAAAATCTAAGTGGCTGCATTACATGGATCTCCCAGGGTCTATCTGACTGCTTGCTCTGAAGTACTGCTCTGGGGAACACTGCTCCCTCACATTAAACGATTCGGCTCACTTGCAGTTATTGGAGGATAGATCTTCTTTACCATAACAGAGTGCTCAGGTCTTTTGGGGGAAAAAGTTCAACTTCAAGGGGTTGTCCTGCTTCAGAATTGGAGGAAAATTACAAATCCGAGAGATCCTACTTAGGTTGTTCTAGCAAACCTGTGTTTACCTCTTGACTGCTGAGCATGAGTCTATTCTTTCAGTCTGTTGATGAGTCTGTGAATGTTGGTCTTGGGCTGGAAGGACTCCTTTTGGGTCAGACCAATCCTGGGTTTTACTTTTAATGCTTCTGAGAGTCCTACATAGGTCCAGAATAATGCCAGTTCAGAATTTTCCATCATCTTAGAAAATTGTGCCATAGAAAGACATGTTTATCTATTCTGCTAAACAGGATTTAAATAAAGTAATAGAAAATGGCTAGAAGTGAGTTGACATACTAGAAATTTCTGAAATTCCATAGGAGAGTAAAAAAAAATACTGCATATATATCCCATGAAAAAATTAGACAAATTGAAATAGGTGAAAGCATACAAATAAGCATGGATTAGCAAAATAGAAACACTGTGCTTGAAGCTATGTAAAGAGTTGAAGAGTTCTTTATAGCCTTCTATTACTATGGTTCTATCATAAATTCTTACAGAAATTGACCATTTCAGAAACATACATAACCATGTCTCTGCTGTCAGGCCTTTTACCTCCAGATAATGTGTCCTGGAGATGTCCTTAATAAGAGACCTATTTATTAAAAACATTTAATATTAAACTCAAAAAAACCTGAAGAAATTTTAGGTATATTCCATAGTACCTAGTAATGTACTTTATTTGTGTTTGGTTTTCAGGGAAGCCACAAAAGCAGACATCCCATCAAAACGCACGGAGCTCAGAATCACAGGCACCTCTTATATGAGCGTTGGGCACGGTGGGGAATGTGGTACAAATACCAACCTCTTGATTTAATCAGGTATTAGTACTCAGAAGAGTAGCTTGTTTCTGTGATACAACCTGGTAACAATGTGGTAATGGTACTACTAAACTCCTTGTGCTTTCCTGTAACTTTTAGCTATTCACTATTATCAGGGACAATGGGAAATCTCCAAGATGCTTCTTTTGGGTGGTCTTGTGTGCAGGGCTTTTGATTTCAAGTAAGGCTGCATGAAAGGCACGTAGGTCCAGCTGCTTGACAGTTCTCAGGATGAAACTTAAAATACAAACCCCACGATATTGGCTGCTGATCAGAGACACTTGGAGAGCACCTTGGAGAAGAAAGATGCTTAGCCACATGAGCAGTCATCTGTAGATGTATCTTCTAATTAATGTCATGGATTACCACATGTACAGCAGAGAAATATATGTAGCTGAGGTTAAATAATGGTGATATTTGGATTTTGTACTTTCCTCATCTTTGACACTGAATAGCGATAATTCCTTTTCCCTTGCTGTCAGATTTATTCCTGATCTGACAGTTCTAACCATTGTTCCACTGAAGGGGTGGAGCTAAGCCTGTGCCATGGAACAATTCTGTGATGATCAAATAGTATCATCCTTGACTGACTTTCTCGTCACTGCTACTTCATATCTTAATGCAACAATATCCAAGTTTTGAAGAATTAAAGCTCAATCTTCAATTTGTGTTTTCAGTCCATTGTTTTCTCTTGTTAGTAGTGTGAAATGTGTCATATTACATGATTCTCTGTCATAAATACTTTTTATAATGGAATACTTAGGTCATGCCTACTTACTTTATCCCTTCCCCAAAATTTTTTTGTGTATATCTGTCTATCTCTGTAATGGTCTCTGTGTGTGCAAGTGAAATGTCATACATTTAATAATGTTGAAACTAGTATATCTACTTGGTCATTGCAAGGATGTGAAAATTACAGACCAGTCATATCCTTTATAAAACACATGTTTTGGTAAGTCTGCAGTTAGTGTCACTAGAAGGTAATGCTGATCTGACATAGAGCATTCTGGTAAACGGACAATAATTTTACCATGAACTTGTGTTGCTAGTTCCTCATTAGAATCATTCTGCTACTAGATAGCAGTCGTAAGTTTTAACTTAAAGCGATCTGTGTGTTTCCTTTTCATGTAGGCGATATTTTGGTGAAAAAATTGGGCTGTATTTTGCCTGGCTGGGATGGTATACTGGAATGCTTATTCCTGCTGCCCTGGTTGGGCTCTTTGTTTTCCTCTATGGACTATTTACAATGGATTCCAGCCAAGTAAGGTAAAATTCTATTTAATAACACATATTAACCTGTTGAAAATTAAGAGCGGTCTGGCACAGCTTAGATCATTATACTTTTAAATGTTTTCCAGATATGGTAATTATGTAAAAATAACCAAATAGAGCTCTGGGTTCTTCAGGCAAGTGTATCCACTTTGTATATCTGTTTTGTATGTGTGCTGTTTACGAGTCTACTTGCCACTGCGTCTGCAGTGATTCCTATTCAGCCTGTAAGGAAAAATGGCCAGTACCAATTTTAATGTTGTAGTACTGCAATGGTTGTCATTCTAGTCAGTGAATGAAATGGCTGAGCATATGGATGGTCAGACATACTCCCTCTTTACAATATAAACTGCAGTCAGGATACCCAGCTTCAGGGAGATTACAACCATATGAAATGAACCTAGTTTTCAAGTTTCTCACTGTTGTGATTTTGCTGTAATAGAGGTTTATGTCAATTTAGATATAGTGATGAGGATGCTTGAGTTAATTCCTGGCTGTATTTTTAGGAACTATTTCAGAGGTTGCACCCTCATTACAAAGTTTTCCATTAAATGTCATCAGACGCTAGAGTATCAGTGATTTACAATTGCAACTTTTGCTTCAAGCAGTTTGGGTGCTTAGGCTGCAAGTAAACTTGGGAGTCAGATTTCATAGGAAGTGTCATTTCTTCAGCTTTGAGCAGGACTAATTTAAGTTTTCTTGATGGAATTGTCTTTGTCTTCTATTTCACAGTGAGTTGTTATATTCTGCAGTGCTGTAAGGCTTTTGTAGGCTTTCTTTTGTACAGCTAACTCCCAAGAGACTTTACAACTTCAAAGTGCATTAAATGCAATTAAATGCAGTAAATGTATCATCCAAGAAACTATGCTATCTTTAAGGATTGTTCTCTGTATTAGGATTGTTTTGCACAATAAATGTCCATAAAATGCAGCAGTTGTCAAGTAGAGCTTCAGCCTGCTCTTGGAGCACAGCAACTAGAGCTGTTGAATTGGGAAACATATTCTTCACATGTGCAGTGGCAGAGTTTCAGCAAGGGGGGAACAAAGAGCAATAATCTGCTGCTATCAGGGTATGGCTTAGTATTTTAGGAACTTCTCATGGAAGACAAAGATGTGGTGTGGGGGGGGGGGGGGGGCGGGG
>JAOEHY010023782.1:19305-36796 GCA_025447955.1 Psilopsiagon aurifrons
CCCCCCAAGTGGCTGCAGGTAGAAAACCATTGTTTCGTTCTTTCTCCGCTGTGGTCCAGCAATTCCAGCAGAGAAGCAGTAAGCAAATTCACAAACATACATTGCCCTAGAACCAGGCGTTGCTTACAATGCCAGCTGGAGGTTTTGTGCAGCAATAATTTGAGGGTTATGCAGAATGATCTCTCTGGTTTGTCTTGGTTTATGACTTGTTTGCCTCTGCTGCATGCTTGGGGTCTGTCATGATACCAGGTGGCTCTTTTTATATACATTGGAATGTATTTTTTATGTCTATCTATATATGTATCTATCTATATTATGTATGTATCTATATAGATATATATGTACACACACACATATAATCAGCCTATGCCAGGACTGCATCTCAGCCCCCTGACACAGAGCTGTCAGTCCTTGACCCCTATGTAAAGGAAAGCTACTCTGTGTAGTTCATCTTTGTCTGCCACAGGCAAGTTGGAAATGGTGAATAATTGCTCCCTTTTGGTGGTACCCTTTCTTCTTTCCCTCGGTAGGTGCCCCTCTCACACTGCCTTTTCTTCCTGCTCATAGTTTCTCTCCTTTCTTCAGTTACAGTCTCAGAGAAACAATAAACTTTCAGATCTCACGAGATCATTCAGTGTTTCTCATGTTTTGTACAAGGTGTTTCTTATGTATTTTACAGGGAGAGGGAATTGAAATAAGATGAGGAGACAAAAGCCCTGCATGCATACTGTGATATCAGGGACTAGATATAGTCCCTGATTATAAGAAAACAGACATGCATGTCCCATGTTTAGAAAAGTCTCTCCATTCCACAGAGTTGGAGACATTTTTCTTTCCTGTCAACAGAACGAGATGGGCAGTATTACTGCAAGCGTGTTGAAATGGAAGATGTTCTTTTTGTTGCATGGGCTTGGAATAAAGTGTGGTAGTACTGTGGTTGCCAGAAGCTGGCACTTGGGTCCCCCAGGGTACTGAGGTTATAGCATCGGCAGCTCATTGCAGGATTCAGGTGTGAGATGAAGGTAACTTAGAAAAAATCCAGAAAATCTGTGTTGAAGAAACTCCATAATAGATTCGAAAGTGTTTGGATTATATTCATAGGGCTCAGATACGCAGAAACAAAAATGAGTAACATGAATTCATATTTCGTGGTTTATATACTTTTAAATATATTTTGATCCTTTTTGCCCTCCCTGAGCTAAACTAGGGGAAATGTGAAGTGGTCGGGAAATGTGAAGTGGTCAGCAAATGGAAGGACTTTAATAGCCCTATAACCATCCCTTCATTAGGCTTCTTTTCTTTCAACAAATTATGTGCCATATATATGACCTATCTTTATTCTCAAGTTAGATGTCAAGCTATTGCATACAATCCTATAATGGTTTGGGTTGGAAAGGGCCTAAAGATCATCTAGATCCAGGGGCAGGGACACCTCCCACTAGACCAGGTTGCTCCAAGCCTCATGCAACCTGGCCTTGAACGCTGCCAGGGATGGGGCATTAGTATATAGAAAATTATTCTGATGGGTTTTAAGGAGTTTGGTTTTGATAGGTTATGCCTATCATTAATTATCACTGATGCAAGTTGTCCTTTTGCTGTCAGTGAAACAGAAAGGCCAGGTATGATCACAGCATAGCTTGAGATGTCTTTGCACCATGTGCTGTAATCAGATTACAGATAGTACAGTCAGAGTGCAGACGGTAGAAAGAAGCTTATTTAGCTCTGTTACGCTGAAGATTTGAGTTGTAGTAACGGTTAACATAGCACCTGCCACAAGCACTTGCCTAACAAATGTTACTCCCTTTGCAGAGTAGAGCCAAAGCATGTGACCTATCACTGTTAGTATAATTCTGTGAAACTTAATATTATATTAAAAACAAATCAAGATTTTAGCTGAAGATCTATAATACAGAAAATCTAACATTTACAATGTTGAATTTAAATTCAAAGTACAGTACTATTTGGCCTTATATTTGACAACAGTTTGCATTTCTGCCAAACCTTTATAACATATTTTTGAAATATGGTTTTCTGTGCTTAATCATTTGAATGAAAATGCAGGCAAGAAAATTCTCTGATGTCACACACTGCAAGATTCCTGTTACTCCAAGATTTCCTTTACTCTGTAACATTGAAATGATTGGCTTTGCTCATTCTTGCTTGAGGGTTACTGAGAACAATGTCAGGTCCATGTTATGTTGTAGGATTTCAGTGAATTAGTGATTCTGATCGTATGTGAAGCATGGCTGAAGATTACAGAAGTGGCATCTATATTTACTGCTATGTCAGACAGGATTTAATGGATGCACTTATTTGGAAATAAGTATGGTCTTCCATACAGTGTTAGAACTGTAAAATTGGGTTTTATGAGTAGGAAAGTGAAAGCAACGTACTTATTAAAACAAATTAATAGGGATTTCCTGGCATGTTTTTCATACTGCTATTTTTTAGTGTGTCATAGGATCATTTCAGGCATCATTTCATTGCCAAAGGATAGGGAAAGGCAATTGCTGAGGGCCTTTGGGAAGCTCATTCATTGCAGTTAAAATTCACCTTAAAATTCATTTTTGTGCTTCTGTTAATTCTGTTTTGCCTTTGTCAAGACAATTATATAGTAACTTTTAAATATGAACAGTCCCGGTGAAGACAATGACTTCATAAATCTTAGGATCTTTAAACAT
The DNA here is from genome assembly GCA_025447955.1 of Psilopsiagon aurifrons. Lineage (NCBI taxonomy): Eukaryota > Metazoa > Chordata > Aves > Psittaciformes > Psittacidae > Psilopsiagon > Psilopsiagon aurifrons. Next base: position 21,987 of record JAOEHY010023782.1, read on the forward strand.
CAGTATGTGGCTTGAAGATATTTTCCCCTAAAGCAGGATATCAAAGTGTGGGGCTTTTTCATTAGCTCTATACATAAGTTATATAGGAAATAATAATGCAAAAACTTCAACTATGACTGTCAGAAATATCTTTGTGTTGTTTTGACATGTGACTAGGTGATCTATGTGTGCATGTGATCTTCCTGTGGACCAGACCAGCAGTTGCTGCAAACCGGGATGAGTTGATGAAATCAGTGTAGTTAGACCAGCGATATCCATCCTCTTAATGTTTGGTACCTTGTGCATTGCTTAGTTGCCAAACATTTGCTTTTAATTTATTTTATTGAGCCAGTTTTGTAGGGTAGACAAATTTGTGTTAACAAATAGAGACCACAAACAGCATAACCTTAGAAAATCTGAAGAATGCTAAAAGCTTTTTTATAATCTTTATTTTCCTATTGTGCTCAAGCAAAGAGATCTGCGAGGCAAATGAGACCATCATGTGCCCTATGTGTGAACGCAATTGCACACTACAAAAACTCAATGAAAGCTGCATATATGCCAAGGTAATTGTTGTCTTACTGCCATCAAGATATTTCTTGTCTGAAGATCCTCTTTGTGTAATGCCTGCCCTTGTTTCTGCAAAGATTCCTGCAACACATGCTGTTTCTCTGCAGAGGAGAGGGTTTTGTCAGCCTTTGTCATTCACGTTTCTAATAAGGGAATGCTCTGAAATGATACAAGATTATACTAGAACTTGATCTATTTTCTGTAACCAGCTCCTTCCTAAATCCTTATTTTCATCAACTTATAAAGTCCCCTGAGTAATAACTGGTTTTGGAAGGTTTTTCCTACTTTCCCCTGTAATTAACTTCTTACTGTTTCCCTTGCTTACTCAGTAGTTAAATTTCTGCTCCTGTAAGGAATGCTCTAGCATAATGTGCCTGTGATGTGATTTACACTGTCAAACTAATGCAAAGATTTTCACAACTACTTATTTTGCTACAAGAAGCTATCCTTTAAGTAATCCCAAGTATATGTGCAGTGTTTTCTAGTGAGCAATGTATTTTATGTCTGGTATGTTCATAATGCAGGAAGAGCAGCTTTGGCATTTTTCTTGGAATTCTTTAGCCCACAAGATAAATTTTTGGTGAGAAGTCTGCATTTATAAAATGTGTTTGTCTCTGGGCATGTCATTACAACACTGCAGCAGTGTGAAAATCAATTTTGTGTTAGATTTCAAAATTTTATATAGCTAGGATCGGTGTTGAATAAAACTCAAATTTCACATTGGTCTGTAAAAGAAAATCTGAAGAACATATGACATTTATTAAAAAATATTTCTGTTTAGATTTTACAAATTTAGCTTTTGATAACAGCAAAATGAAGAACTTAAAATTTTACAAGCAGTAACCACCCATATCCCATCTTTGCATGTACTCTTCTCTGAGGTCTGCAGAATCTATGGAAAACCATGTCAGCTCCAGACTTTTCCTGCCGGTGCTTTTGCCCTGAAAAACTGATCAACCTTAGATAGATTGGAGCACATAAAGCAACCACAAATTGTCTTTTTTCAGGATTTGTCTGTTGAATAGGATTACCATCTGGCTACTCAAATGGCAAAGAGAAAAGAAAAAATAAAAAAGTTCAGCAAGGCTTTTTATAGCTCTGAGATTATAACCATGATGCCTTCACTCACTGTGTTTTCTTGACAGAAGAGTTCACTGCAGCTTCACTTGTTACCGTTTCCTGATCTCCAGCAGAGATTGTGATCCTGATGGTTGCCACTATGTTACTTAAGTTGAGCAGCTAATACCCAAACATGTGTCAGCGCTTCCCCTGTGTTTGCGCCCAAATTGGTGAATGCAAACAGTCTGTAATGTTAGAGAACTACAATCTGATTTCAAATCAAATGCTCCTTTGTGTGTTCTGAAACACTGTTAGTAATATAAGTGGAACTAATGTATTTAAAAATAGGGAATCGTATCTGCTCTCTAGGAAAAGAAAGTGTCATTTCCTGCTTGTTTTCTTGTTCCTGAGATGGAGTTTGTTGGCCTTTCCCTCTATTTTATTTTTTTTTTTATGTCTTGGGAACATATTTCTCTCTGTGCCTTCCATGCATCCAAAGAGCTGCTATGCCAGGGAAGCTATTCCTGATTCATTCTAGGCACTGATACCCTTATTCTGCAGTAAGTGCTTTAATCCTTATTCATTCAAGTAGCTTATTGTATGCAAATACATAAGCATTGAGTTAAATAGGAAAAGGGAGTTCCCGTAAATGAAGTTCATCTCCCGAAACCTGCTTATGTCGTGGGGCTTGCCTCATTATATAAGGCTTTGTGCTCATGTTTCACATTATTAAAATTGCTGTCAGGGTTTCTTTCTTAAATTTCTTAACTATCTGCCAAGTTTCCCTTTAGAGAAGAGTACTTCAGACAGAATAAACGAAAGCTGGAGAAGTCATAGCTGGAGAAGTCATATACTTCAAATATTTTTTCTGCCAAGTTTTTGTAACACTGGAAACAAAATACAAAAGATGCCTGGTATTCAATGATCATTTCAGAACGTTAAAAAAAAATCACATTAAGTCAAAATATGTGTGTTTTTTAAGGAATTCTCACAATATAATTATTTTACTCAGTAAGACAGAAAATAGAGGCAAGCAACACTGTTTCTATTAAGTTCTTCTGGTTTCCTGAGTTAGTTTTATTAATTTGCAATTCAGAAGTGATGGCAGCGTTTTCTAGAAGAATGAAAACCTGTCAGCAGGATGAATTCTTGCAGCAGGAAGCTCTCTATGAAGAGAAGCAGGTTAGGTAAACTGCTTGAGGCAGTCTGTCAGCCCCAGCATCTTGGCACACCTCATGTACAGAACAGTCCTGCTGGCCAGAGTAACTTCAGATGTAAGAGAAGGTCACAGGATGGCAAAACTGAATCTGGTTACTTGCACCTTTCCACTGGCAAAAGAACTAGTTTCTTTTCATGATAAGAGCTTAAAAATTGGTCCTTAAGTTAGCAACAAAGCCAACATCAATGACAGTAAATTCTTCTCAAGAATATTCTATTTTGAGACATTCTCTTATTTCAAAGAGTAGAAAACCACCATGAATTTCCTGGATGGCTTAGGACAATTCATATCAAAGGCATTTACAGCACTTTCTCATTTCATTTTCCTCTCTCTTCAGATCCTCTTTCTAACATATGCTTGTTGATGATAAGTCAGTTAGCGCTATTATTTTATGATGATTTATGCTTTTTGTTCAAACAGGAATTTGAGCCCTGTGCTTTGCTTACCAATGCTCAGTAACATGTTAAGTCACCTTCCATTAGACAAAATGTAGGGCCTTTATTCCTGGATAAATTACATTTCTTGAAATTGTCAACCTTCACTTATTGAGAGTAGCTTGATTTTCATTTCAGCTTCTCAAATACTGTTTCAGATTATGGCTTGAATATTAGAAATTGTGGGTTTCTGTAAGATAAATTGTGATGTTTTTATAACAAGTGAGACATCAAATTCACCGCTCTCAGAATGATCTACAGGCATGCAGAAACTAATTATTACTTATTTTCTATTCAGTCAGACTTGGACTTTGCAGCAGAATACCTGTTCTGCCTGAAAAATGTTATAACAAAGAGTAAGATAAGAGACAAATCCAAGAAAAGGGATAGCATTCATGAAGAGACTAGAGAGAGACATTAAGTAATATATAGAGGAAGAAAAGTGAAAAGATGGAAATTATTTAAGCTTAGAAAAACCTTAAAATAGGATATGTTGACGTTAAATTTGATCCAGCATATGAGAAGAACTTTGGAGGAATTTTTAGCTTATCTGGACATGAACAGAGAAGCTCTTCATGCCTGTGAAACATATAGACTGGAGATGCATGAAATGACAGTCTGGAAAACCAGAGTTCAGTTATACTGAGCAGGACAAATCGAAGAAGAAGAAACATCCAAGTAGGACTTCTGACTAGAATGTCTCACTTTTCTGTGACTAGTTATATACTTTGTGATTCACTGGGGCAAAAGGTCAAGTGGTAAAGTAGCAGTAATATTTATTCTTGATGCATTTATTTTCTATTTAGGTTACACATTTGTTTGATAATGGAGGAACTGTCTTCTTTGCTATTTTCATGGCAATTTGGGGTAAGTGCATTTTTATTTGTTTCGTATTTTTAGTTCACCTGACCTTTTATAGGATTACTGGGTAAAGGGAGATTATAGGTCTGGGTAAAATTTAAAGAAGGATTGTGGTTTTGTCACACAACCTCTTTTATTCCTGTTTCATCAACTTCAACTTCTGTGCTAGCAGTGGGTGGAAATACCTTTTATCATTAATGTAATAACTGTGTTCAGCGTCTTAATGTCTTCAGGCCTGAATTTTATATCATGTAGGTGGAGACTTTTAGGAGGCAATCGTGGAGGTTAACTTATTATCTGCAGTCAATATAAAAATGACATCTTGTAGAGAATTCTTGTAGAATAAATGAGAACAATTTTGTGGGAGCTGAAGTGGTATAGGAAAGATTTGACGTTAAGTGCTTAAATTAATTTTCATACCTATATTCAAATTCTCATTCTAAATATCTCATTATATTCACTCTAACATCACACACATCATATCATGGGCCCCAAAACCAAGCACAATGATATCTGCAGAGGCTACTGTTGAACAGGAATTACCAAGGACAGCCTTGTCGCTCTTAGAAGGTCAGTGTCATAATGCCACGCACGACATGTAATATTTCCAGCATGAAGTGCTTGCTGAGATTACCTTTCACTGAAGTTAACAGTATTTTGCTACTGAAAAATAGGGAAAACTAGTATTATAACAAGCGATAATAAATTTTACCAGTATATATGTTTGTCTGTAAACCTTGGAAAAGTAACACCAATTCTCATGCGTACAACTCTCTGAATTCAGGCCAGGGGTTTACAATTTTAGAGTAAAACGGCACACAACCACTTTATTAAGTAATATGTACTAAAAATTATTAATGATTTTAACTTCAAGTGAAGGATGAACAAATGTCACAGATTTTGGAGGCTGGCCTGGTAAAAGCAAAAAAAATACTCAAACAACAGCAAAACATCAGAGCTGTATAGACAACACAAGAAACACGTGCACACACATGCACATACATGCATAATTAGGTTCTTAAAAATTAACACAATATAACAGGCACACCTTATTGCTTGCCTCAGTGATATTTCTTCATTGGCTTCTAATCTTGCTTTTGTAGCCTTGCAATTATGATAATTAGTCTCATAATTTCCTAAAAGACATTGCACTTGGTTATGTATTAACCAGACAATGCTGGTAGCTTCTTTGTCTGTCTTCATTTCTGTCTTTGAGCTCCCCTTAGAGAAAGCTCTTGCCATTTTCAGCTGAGGCTGAGGTTCCAGTGAAAGGAAGGATTCATAGAATGTCCACATTCTTGACCAGAAGTTACCCAAGGTAGAATTTTACCTGAATGCTATTTGATTATATTGTTTCTAATAAAGCAAGGGTGATACCTCCCAGGAAAACCACAGGTTGATCACCTGATTACAAAGTCAAAGAGTGGTGGAGGGCCTGGCCCTGTCCCTTTGTCTTGTGATTTTTGCCTTTGCTTTCCAAAACTTTGTTTGCGCAGTAATAGTTGTAAGAGAACAGCTGCTGGGTCCCTTTGGAAAAGGAAAGCATGAGGATAACAGGATAATCTGAAGCTGACATTACAATGAAAGGTGGGATGGTGTCCTGTCAGCCATAGGAATGCCATCAGATGGGCAGCCTGTGTTGTCTTCCACTGCCTTGTCTGCTGTGCTGCTTCTGTCATCCGGCACACATCCAAAACTTGTATCATATGGTCCGAGTGAGTTGTCTAAGTGGAGAACTAAAAGGATAATGGGATTATTTTTTATCTATTGCTTGAAAGATTTGTATCCCCGTATGCTCACAGTTTAGTTCAGCAGTCCCTTGCAGCTAAGCCCAGTCAACCTCTTCCTTATGCTTGAGGGAGCAAAAGATGAAGGCCCTGATCCACAGTCTTTTGAAGATAACACAGTCCTCCCAGTAAGGTCCATTCAGCACTACATGGGTGGTCACCTTTCAAAGCTGTTTCCTAGTCTGACATTCTGGCAGCTTTCAGCTCTTGCATTAAAGCCAGAAAGGGTGTGTTGCCAGAGTTTTATTTTCATTTGATTTTATATGAGAAAAAAGTGTGTTTACCCTCTCAATGTTTGTTTAAATATTTACAGTCCAGGAACATGATACAAATGTTTGGATACTGTGTGATTATGCTTACTTATGTGAGTTTATACATATTCGTGGCAAACATAAAAGCAATCTTCTTTTTAAGCCTCTTTAAAAACATTTTTATTCCTGAGAGCAGATATAGCTTCATCCCTCATTCTGTAACTGAAATTTGGTGAGTAAGGAGTCTAGCCTTATTCAGTTAATCGAAGTTTGGGAGAGCTTTTGAGCTGTAATTTTGAAGTTGCCCACAGTTCTTTCAGTAGGTTCACTGATACTAGATAATGGTATTTTCTGATATTTTAGAGGTTAAAAAAATAACTTGTAAAGCAGAAACACAAAGTTAAGGGGAGTATTTTTTAAGCTAAAATTTAAAAATAATAAAGTGCTATCAGTTGAAAACTAGTTTGAGTGGAGTTGATGGTATGATTCCTAATAAATTCTTCTGGCAGTTGTGGGGTAAAGGTTGGACTTGATGATCTTAAAGATTTTTTCCAACCTGGTTGATTCTGTGATTCTGTGATTAAGACCAGACTATTGAAGCAGCTCTGTGCAGAAGCAACAAAATGTTATTATGCAAAACACTTGTGCTGTTACTTACCTGGGTCATTCCTTGTATCGTCATAAAGCCGTCTGTGGGAAAAAGACTCGGACCTCTTCTTACCACATATAAAATATCCAATCAGACCAATTAATATAGAAAACAAAATGGTTCCTACAATGACACCAACTATTACTCCTCCTTTGTTGGTTTTGTCTAGGAGAGAAAAAAAGAATAGAAAGTTGAATAGCAAGAATAAATCTGTAAGATCAGACACTTGACTCGTGCTTTATAGCAATCAACAGTTTTGTGAAGTTAGGCTTTTCACTAAGGATCTGAAACACTTTGCAGACTGACTAAACCAGCCTCCCTGCAGAAACTTTCTGCCCTTAGAAAAGAAAACAGACATTTCCATCCTTAACTTTCAGGGAAATAACATGAGTTTAAAAAAAAGAGAAGATTGAATGAGCCTTTTTAGTCAAATAAAAAGGTTCCAGGTTTAATTACAGAATCAACAATGTTCTTTTCTTGAAAGAAATAAGCTGTAATCACTCTTTGAATGCAATTTTTTAAAGTATTTACAACAGCAGTTAAAATTGCAGCCTCCAAATTTCACGTGATTAACTTTTAGAGTACCAACTTTTGAGTATGTAAGGTAAGAAGTCCAGTAGTTCTTTCTGCACTTGTTCAGTTAGCAGTGTAACTGAATTCCTCCAGGCTATTTCTTAAAACTATCAAAAAATTTCTTCCAAGTATTCTGTTTTTCTTGCAACTGAACTTGCTTTCCCACTCCAGTTCCTTTTTGGTTATGTTGTCTAAAAATCAGGTACATTATAATTGTTAGAACAGTGATGGTAGTTGATGCTCCTGCAGTTCTTGGTACAAACTGTACTCTACTGGATATGATGGATATGCCTGTGTTAAAAGCTTGAAAGCCAATTAATGACAAAAAATTACTGTGTCTTCTAATCGTTCCTTTTCTTTTTCTGATGACCTGATTTAGAACACCAGGGTAGAAAAGTTCCATGACATTTTTATACTCCTTTGTTTTCCCACGCATACTTGACTTGATAATTAAATGCACAATTTAATTTAATTCCTTTGGAAGTATTTATAAGAAGTCATCTTTGGTCACAAAAGTTTCTGAACTTAAATAAGTTGGTGTGTTACACGCTTTAAATCACAGAATGGTTTGGGTTGGAAGAGACCTGAAAGCTCATCTAGTTTCAACCCCCTGTCACGCTCAGGAACACCTTACACTAGACCACGTTGCTCAAAGCCGTGGAACGCTGACACTGCCAGAGATGGGGCAGCAACAGCTTCTTTGGGCAGTCTGTGCCAGGGCCTCATGACCTCCACAGGGAAGAACTTCTTCCTTACATCTAATCAAAATCTACCCTCTTTCAGTTTAAAATCATTCCCCCTTGTCCTGTCCCTACAAGGGTTTGCCAAAAGACCTGTTCTCCAGGTTGAGAAGCCCAACTGTCTCAGCCTGTTTGCATAGCAGAGGTGCTCCAGCCCTCGCAGCATCTTTATCTTTGTGGCCTTTCTCTGGACTCACTTCATGTCTGTCTTAGGTAGGGGCCTCAGATGTTATTTCTGCACATCTGCATTGAAGGTCCACTCCAGTGTGAATGGGCAGTATCCGTCATTAGCTTTCCCTATTTTTGGAAGTGTTAACCAAGTAAACAGCAAATAAGTAAAAAAAAAAAAAAAAAAAAATCCTTTTTATTTGGATGAGTTTTTATTTTTAGTCTGCACTGAATCACCTCTTAATTCATATATCTGATAAAGCCTCCTGTTCAAGGAAAAAAAAAAGGTGTTATGATTTTTGTTAAATCAGTTGGTCTTCAGTTATACACTTTACCTGCATTGGCATCTTTTGAATCAGGCAACACAGTAGAAGAGTTGCTGAAATTATGATTCAGCTCAGTTGGCTGCAGAATGGTGCTGAAGTTTGTTGTGGTACTGCCCTCCTTTACTGTGGATGATGTCAGAGCAATGCTGGTGGGGAACATCGTGGTGGCACTGATTGAAGAGTTATCAGTGGGGAGCACCGCAATAGAAGGGGTCCTGTAGGTGACTGTGGAGTTTCTTGATTTCTCTGTGGATGCAGAAGTAGCTGCAGCACTTTTGGTCTGTTGAGAAAGGTCACCTGTTGTTGTAAGTGTTGCTAAAGATACTGTGATTCTGTTGAAGGTTGTGGCAGAGTTGTTTATTCCATCTTTAGATACTGTAGTGGCAACTGAAGATAAAGTGGTGCTATCAGTGGACCTCGGGTGTGTGCTGTTTGGCTGACTGCTCATCTCTGTTGTTTCTGCTACATTTTCTTTGACATTGGCTGTTGCTGATGCAGCATGACTGACGACAGAAGGATTTATGGCAGTAGTTGTAGTCAGAACCAAACTCTGTGAAGTTGATTGTGCTGTAGGCCAATTGTTGTCTGTAATTGGGCCATTTCTATCACCTGCTCCATTTACTTTCACGACCTCGGAATTGCTTTTGTTCCATTGCAGCCTTACAAGCAGAAAAATGAAAACCGTTCCACAGGAGAGTTGCATGGTGTTGATTTCAAAGTTTGTTATATGCAGAATCTGCAAGAAATTCACTTTTGTCCATGGTTTTGTTTTGCAAACCAGAGCTATTTTTACAAAATAAGCTAGTAAAAAAAGTTAGTGTTATACTATAGAAATATCACTAGTTTACCACGTTGATGCTGAAAACTTTACATCCCTGTTAATGACCAAGAGAATGACCTAAAGCAATATTGATAATCAACAAAAGTTTTTTGCAAAAGAACAGTCCATGGCTCTGTAAACAGGCCTTGTACTCAGAGGGGAATGATTCTAAACCACTTTGCTATAGAGAAAGGTAATAATGACATACTTGGGTGGCACACTTGAGGCAATGCCTTCCGGGCAGGCAACAACTCCAACAGCATGCTAAAGAGTTATGCTCCGTTGCAAATATATATAATGGTTACAGTTAGCCCTGAGCTGATGGGGAATGTTTTGTGACCCTGAGCAGTGAGTGTCATCAGAATGCTACCAGGTGCAAGTTGACAACTAAATCAATCTAATGGTTATGGGTGATGCTGAATTTGTGGGGGAACTTCTTTTCCTGTAGGAGACTGGAAGCTGTATATTATGCATTATCATTTCAAATGTTAGATTGAGAAGGATGAGGAAAAACTCAATTTTACAGAATTGTAGCAGGTACGCTGTTCAGTGTATCCATGTTTTTGGCAGGGAGTGATGTGTTTTCTCTGCAGATGAGAAAGTATGTAGTAAACTTTATGTAGTAAAAAACAGTGGCATGATGAGCATGTTATTAATAGCACCTCTTTGTTTCTTGTTCATATTTGCAGAGCTCTCACTTATGCTTTTTAAGCCTCATAAAGCAGATTTTTTTACCTTTACATCAGTGATGCAGCAATAGACTGAACAAATATAAAGCAAGATATAGAGAATTTATCTTCTAGAATCCAGAAAGAAGTAATAGCAAATCATGATCCCAGAAACATACTGGATTTTTGCTTCATGGCTCTTTGATCTAAAATTCAGATTGCTCTCCAAGAATGAGTTGCTTCTCTATTCAGTGAGCAATGAATATTAAATTTTCAAGCTTTAAATGTATTTTAACTTTTGTACTGAGAAAATAATTCATTAATTCATGACTTTTTAGTGAATTATGGAAGAGGAATATAAATATGAATAATAATTATGATTAATTTAATTTTTCTCCTCTTACTCGCTAGCAAAGAGGCAAGTGTAAGTGCACTGGCTGACCTTCCTAAGTGTGTATATTTCCTGTTCTTTTCCAGGGTAACTAAGCTCAGCAGAAGCACTAACAATGCAGCAGTACCTTTTTTTTACAGAAGTTTGGTATAAAGTAGCTTACACAGAATATATTCTTCCCTTCACCATACCCAGCATTTAAAATGGTATCTGAACTGATTCTGAGAGAACTCCCCATGCTTGCTTCATAAAGAGCATGAATACCCACTAAAGTATGAATTTGAGTGAAATACTGACATTATGGTTGCTACTTCTCTTCTTTAATGTTTGAATTTAAAAAATGGAGGGGGGGGGTGATTAAAAAATTATTTTCTCAGAAATTACTCTAAATAGAATTTGGCTACAACAGCACTGACTGCCTTCCTGAACATTATATAAGAGAATATGGAAGATGTTAAATTAATCACAGCCACTAATAAGCATTTAAAAAGAAAAACCCTCAGACTTACCTCTGAGCTCTACGAAACATGCAAGAGGAACCTTGTTGAAATCCTGCAATGGCCCAGAGTGCAATTAGTCTGGTGAGAAGGGAGCACAGGGACAATAAACGTAGCAGCGTGACAGGGGTGAGGAACGCATCGTCCAGAAGAGGTGAGGTGAGGTGGGGCAGCCCATCCCTGTACACTTCTGGGAACCAGCCACACTAACTTGGCCACTCTCATCACCCAGCTCTGTCATTACAGAGTACACAGCAATTTCAGTATTTAGGGTTAAGTGGGGAGGCAGTGCTTATTGCTTAATCCTTTGGAAGTCTTTGAGCTGTATTTCGGATGGGTGACTGTTTTCTGTAAACTGTAGAAACTGTTGTTCCATGTACCATGCAACTATTAATTTAACAGAAGATAGTTTCTTGTTACTGCAGTTTCCTATGGTACAGTTGACATGAAAGCTGGAAAAAGCCTGTCTTCTACAAGATAAAGTTCTGAGTTCTGTTAAGGAAACCATGCTGCTGGAAACAGTTCTAATATGTTTGCAGTTGCAATCATTTTAGATAATCTAAATACAAATGTTCTGAATGTATCCGATGTCATTATTTTTTTACTTGCAATACGTAACCAGCAACTTGTTGCAACTCTTGCTTTAGGTTTAGTATGAACAATACTGGATTAAAGTATAGTTATATAAAGTAATTAAGTATATAAATAAGAATGAGGAAGTAAGGCATATGAAATATAACTTAATATGCTGATCTAGTCAACCTATTTTTGTTATTTGTTAGTGCTTTATGCATATTTATTTTAGGCAGGTATGTGGTTGAAGAGTGACTCAGAAGAGCTTAAGTATTGTGTGACTGTTTGAGTGGAATTCCATGATGTTGTTCTCTATTTTCACTTTACATTTTTAAAGAATCAAGTGCAAACACTATTTTATAACTAATCCTTGAGATAAGTGTTGAGGATATGGCCTCTACAGGAGGTTTTTATATAGGTCCAACTAGTGGTGTTTTCATGAAAATACTGCAGTGGACAAGTGGAAGGTTTTCTGTCAAATGGATCAAGTTCTGCCCTTTCTAATACCCCTTTTCAGAAAGTAAATTATTTCTGTGGTATGAGGTGTGGTGGACTGTGAGAGGAGGGAGTAGAGAGTCTGGTACAGTGGGTTTGCCTTTCTTTGGAATCTAGCCTTCTCTGCAGTGTGTAACAAACTTGCTGCTCATTTATTGCTGTGTCTGCTAAGATATGTATCTAACAGATTGACCATGAGATCTGAAAACACCACAAATTTGTGTCCAGATTTGGACCTTAAGCAGCATTAACCAAATGGCAAGCAATAGACTTGTGTCAACAGTGTACTTCCCACCAGCATGCACTCCCACTGGAGTGCTGCATCCAGCTCTGGAGTCCTCAGTACAGCAAAGACATGGACCTGTTGAAGATGGTCTAGAGAAGGGCTGCAAATTATCAGAAGGCTGGAGCACCTCTCCTATGAGGAATGGCTGACAGAGTTGGTATTGTTGTGAGAGAGAGAGCCTGGAAGACAGTGCTCTGGGGAGACCTTATTGTGGCCTTTCAGTACTTAAAGGGGGTCTATAAGAAAGATGAGGAGAGACTTTTTAGCAGGGCCTGTTGTGATGAGATGAGGGGTGATGGTTTTCTAAAGGGGAGAATCAGGCTGCATGTGAAAAAGAAATCTTTACAACGAAGGTGGTAAAATACTGGCAAAGGTTGCCCACAAAGGTGGTGGGTGTACCATCCCTGGAGACTTTCATGGCTAGGCTGGATGTGGTTTTGGGCAACCTGATCTGGTTGAAGATGAATTATTTAATATAGTGCCCTGTTTGTGACTCAGTTCTTGGCTCAGTGTCATGCACCTACAGTGTGGTGCCAGCATGCTTGGCACTGAATGCTGACCTGCTGTTCCTGGAAGGCAAAACCTCCAGGAGTTGAGCCGGAGTGTGAGCAGACTTGGAGCTATGTTCATATGGTTCAGAGTATCCCAGAAGTGGGAGGTGAGACTAACCTGTTATTAAACTATATATTTATTAAGCAGCATTTTCAATACTGAAGAGCGTGTCTCAGTAGGTACCAAATCTGCAGGACTTTTTTTATTGTTTTGCTTTGCTGCAAAAGGAGTCTAACTGAATAAACCTGAACAAGTAATTGAGCAGAGTATTCAGAAGGGGCTTGGCAGGCCATGGCCAAACTCGGTGGAGAGTTTACCTACTGAAAACCCTCATATTGCACCAGGGGAGGTTTAGATTGGATATTAGGAAAAATTCCTTCACTAAAAGGGTTGTCGAGCATTGGAATAGGCTGCCCAGGGAAATGATGGAGTCACCATTCCTGGAGGTATTTAAAAGACAAGTAATGTGGTGTCTAGGGACATGGTTTAGTGGTGGACTTACCAGTGTTGGGTTAACGTTTGGACTTGATGATCTTAAAGGTCTTTTCCAACTTAAATGACTCTGTGTTTGTATGATTTCAGTTCTTCATCAGTGCAGGTAATGGCAGTGTAAGGGCAGTAAAAATAAAGTAACTTAAGAATTTAAAAAAAATTTTTGGAAGCGTACAATTGGGCAGAACTGCACTATAGAGCACTGAATGACAAATCCCTAAATGAATGATTCTATACCAAAATGCTGGACCATAAAAGGAAGTACACAATATATTATGGGATTTAAAATTCAGAACAGCAATCGAAGCTGTAAAATGGGAAGCAGTGCTCCTGGGAAAAAGCAAGGGAGGCACCAGATGATGTTTTCTGTAGGAAACCGGAAGCCTGTGTGTGACCCTGTAAATTGTAAATCATCCAGAACTCATGAGTGGCAGGATTAGGCACAAATAAACTCTGCCAGGTCAAAGTGGTGTTAGAACATGCATCTTGAGGTTCAAATTATCAGGTTAATCATCAATGGTATGTCTTGTTTTTTTCTACAGAAGTAGTTGATAAAAGTCAAAGCTTAGCATTTTCAGAGCTGGGAAATCAGAGTAAGAGATGAGTCAGCAGAAGTGCCTAGCAACCGGCACCAGGGGGTTCAATTGCGTGGAGAGCATTCAGAGATGGGTGGCATTAGCTTTTATTTTACTCTGTCAGAGTAGGTGGAGTAAAATCTATCACTCTTTTGTGATAGAGTAAAATCAAGGCAAACCAAGAATAATCCAGGCTTTCTGTAGAACTGGGCAAATACTTGAGTTCGGAATTCTGATGTTTTTTCGCTGTCATTTAGATTAGCAGTTAACACCACAAGAGACATTTTATGACGTACCTTTCCCCTCACTCCCAGCACGCTTTTTTCCTGACTTTTGGCACTATTTTCCCAGTAGCCTTGTAGCATAGCAAAATTACCATGAATTCAGTTTTACTGCATGAAAAAGAATATTGCAGCATTTCTAAGAGCTCAGGAGAATCTGGAAGAGGTACTTTAGTTCATGTACATAAGTAGCATAAATGACATAAATTATTATTATTATTTGTATTATACTCAAGCCTATTATTCATGCTATATGAGAGCCTGAAAACTCTAACTTAGGGACGGATCTTGATTTAAAGAATAAGCAAGTTATCCCAAATCGTAAGGGACAGACTGAAATAAATAGCACTGTTAAGATTAGTGTGTATTTGACTGAAGGCACCGTTTGTCCACAGTCTAGTATTACGTCTAGACCACAACTGCCTCATTTTGTGTCCAGAACTTCAACAGATATTTACACAAGCTAAAATACTTCCCAGACCAAAAAAAAAAAAAAAAAAAAAAATTGCATGTACGTCAGGAGTCCACCTTTCCTCATTCTTTTCTTCATTACTAGCACTGGGG